>JAODAL010025351.1:0-58790 GCA_025379985.1 Phyllomedusa bahiana
CAAGTTGGGTTGGCCGGAGAGTTTTACACAAAGAGTGTATGAAGAAGGGGAATTTTTCCCTTAGGGAGCCAGAAAGGGTGGTAGGTTTGATTGTTTAGCAATAAGTTTGCATATCACAAGGCATTATGGGAAAGGAGCTGGAAAGCTCACTGCGCCCTCTATAGGTTGTAACAAATCCTCAATTTACTTCTGATTCACTGAATCTTTGAGAAGCAAAAAGGAATAATTGTCAAGCCAATATTGCTCATCTACATACGCCGTGTCGGGGTTTTTCCCCTCATCAGTGTAGAGCAGAGCGATATTGGCTTGACTGGTGGGAGGCAATGAGTGGCTGAGAGAAGGGGAACATCTCTCCTTATGGAGAGCACCAGTTAAGGTGTGTAGTGTTTTGATTGTAAACAGAGTGTAAACAGTAAGGCCGTGTTCACACGGCTTATTACCGACAGATTTGTGCGCTCACAAATCCGCCGTAAATAAGGGACGGGACGGGGGCGGGGCCGGAGCGTGGCGGGGGCGCCGCTCCCGGCCCCATAGACAATGCATTGTTTACGGCACGTACGCGCCGTAAATAATGTGCATGTCACTTTCTCCCCCCGTGGCGGATTCGCCGAGCGGGGAGGAGCGACGGAATCCACTGTTCTCTATGAGAGCAGTGGATTACCGTAATGACTCCGACGGATTGGCGACGTACTGCAGCGCAAATCCGGCGCGCAGTACGGCGCCACTCCGCGGCAAAATACGCCGTGTAATCGAGGCCTAAGAAGGCTACAGAAATCTAAACAGTTAGGGTATGTTCACACAGCATAATTGCAGAATGCACTCTGTTGCGTAATTACGCTGCAATATGCCCGAATTATAGCCCGCAATTATGGTAAAATCATCAAAGTCAAAGAATGCTATATTACAGCTGACATCCCATAGCTTTGGACCCGACCGGAGATCTCTCCGGCGGTGGGGCGATTAACTCCTTAAGTATCGCAACCGCTAGCTCTTGTTGAGGACAGCACAAGCTAGTGACAGACCTGCTGTTTCCAGCGCTGTGTATCTTATTCTGTGAGATGCAGCAGTTTCAGAGCATTTAATGTTCAAATCTGGTAGTTTGCAGCCTGTTCTGCCAGAGATGCCAGAGATGTCAAGTATATTCATTAGCAGGTGTTAAACCCTGCCCACCTTAGGCTAGCCATGCTTACTCATGACTGATTGAACCTGATTATTTTTAATAGGTAGAAAACTGTCATAAACAGCAAGTGGGCAGGGCTAGACACAGGTGGGCGAGGCTAACGCCTGCTCATGAATTAAGTGGACTTTTCTCTGGCAGAACAGGCTGTTAACCGTTATATTTGAGTATTTAAAGGGGTTGTCTCGCTACAACGAATAGCTTTCAAAATGCATGGAACACTAAATGAAGACATTTTCCAAATATATTGC
The DNA here is from genome assembly GCA_025379985.1 of Phyllomedusa bahiana. Classification (NCBI taxonomy): domain Eukaryota; kingdom Metazoa; phylum Chordata; class Amphibia; order Anura; family Hylidae; genus Phyllomedusa; species Phyllomedusa bahiana. The sequence goes on from JAODAL010025351.1 coordinate 1,429, forward strand.
TTTGTTCATCTTTTTTTGTTAAGGAGCTACAAATGGTTTTATCACCTTCCTGGCTCTATTTGGTTCCCCTAGTGACCGACCTGTTTACTCCTTTTCCCCTGCTGTTTGTTCTATGTGATAGCAGGGTGTGACATCCTCACACAGGCCATCACACATTTCGCGGCAGCCAGAGTGAGAACGTGTGTGTTATCTGAACTTTCAGACAAAAGCTAGTAAGTACTGTTGTTTATTTTAGATAAATCTCCTCCTAGCAGTTTCAGAGAAGCTTCTAAGCTAAACTAAACTAATTAGCAGAGTGAAAACACAGAGTTGAATACATGGAGTGAATGCACAGAGCTCATATGCTAATTACAGACAGTCTGACCAGGAAGTGACAGGATGTATCTATGAAACTCTAAGGGGAGACAACCCCTTTAATGCTCTGAAACTCCTGCAACAAAGTAAGGGACACAGCGCTGGAAACAGCAGGTCTGACACTATCTTGTGCTGTCCTCCGCAAGGGGGTATAACCTATGTGACAGATTCCCTTTAAAACCCTTTTTACCATCGTGTTGATAATCTGGCACATGTTTGGACAATCTTGTCTAGGTTTACACTTTCTGTTAGTTGGCTTACTTTATGCCACTAATTGCACTAAAATTTTGTCATATGTTTTGGTGCATGGTAGCGCATGCTGAGACCCAACTTTTTCGCACAGCTATGCCCCTTTTTTGGGGACAAGGTGTCTAGAAACTAAAACTTAAAATAAATGTGATATTAAGCATATACTCCAGTATTCTGGCGCAATTACCATAGTAAATTTGTCCCTTTATTTTTATACACTATGGGCCACATGTATGAAAACTATCTAGGTCTAAAATTCACTTTGTTTCCCATAGCAACAAATCAGAGCGCCCCTTTCATTTTTCCAGAGTAATATATGAGATGAAAGGGGCGCTCTGATTGGTTGCTATGGGAAAGAAAGTGAATTTTAGACCTAGACAGTTTTCATACATGTGGCCCTATTTGTAATTCATGGCTACATACCATTTCTCCATTAAGCTAAATAGGCATGTTCATGTCTATGTAGGAAGGCAAGCAGTTGACAAACACTTTGGATGCTGTTTTTGTCAAGGGCGAAAGAAATTCTTTTCCAAAAATATCCAACATAGCCAAGTAATTTCCGTCCATCAGAGAGGACACCCAAGGGAGTCTGCTGGCCCCTAAGCTCCTTAGACCATCATCAGATCTCTCTAATGATGACTGGATAGAGTATGGAAGGCCACTTTTGGTATTCTACATAGCACTACATAAAATAAGACATTACAAATAGACATGGCAAAAGGATAAAGTATATTTACAATAATACGCAGAAGAAGGGAAGTCTTATTATTCTAAAGTAAGGTTAAAAGAAAAAAACCTCTGAGTTCAAACATATGCAATAAACCAGAAACAAAAGTAGTTTTGTAAAATAGGTTTACTCTTTAAATTTTAAAACCCATGTGAGAGCAAATTTTTCTGTTTACGGGCAAAAAATTACCCTTTTTTAATCAATAGTTTATCATAAAAAAAAGAGAGGCAGCCAGGAAAAATTTAAAGTGGGGGTCGTGCAAAATGGGCTGTAAAAACAGTGGTACGTTTGGCCCCACGAGCAAAAAAAAAGGGGAGTACGAAACCTGTTTAAAAAATTTAAAAAATGCTGCAAATCGAGACGGGATTTCCTCTGAGATCTAAACAGCACGTAAGGAAAAAACAAAGTGCTAAAAAGGGAAATTTTTACAAAAATAGTTTTTGCAAAAAAACTAATCAGGTTCTAAAATTTAAAATCATTTTTGCTAAAGGGGTAGTTTAATTTTTGCCTTTTGCAATAAAATATTTAAACCCTTAAAATTAATGCTTTAACCCAAATTTTTAATCTGCCTCGTAAGAATTTTGCCTATCCTATTTAAAAAAATTATAATAAATTTTTAATTTTTAAAAATTTTTAAAAATATAAATATATATATAAATATAATAAATAGATATCTAAAAATTTATATAATTTTAATGTAAAAAATATGTAAATAAATAAAAAACATATCCCTTACTGAGGCAGTTTAAGATATATATTTATATATATAATATATAAATAAAAAAATTATATATTAATAAAAATTTTATTTATTATACTATAAATAAAATATAATCATAAATATATATTTGTAGTTAATCAGCCAAAAAACTGCCCGTAAGTTTAAAAAGGTGCTTTCACACATTTGCAGTTTTGGTGCATTTTTAACCCTGCTTTTCCAATTAAACGCCTTTATTCCCACCCAAGCTTTTTTCTTTTTTCCCCTAAATTTTTCAAAAAGGTTTTTTCAGGTAAGTAATCAATTACGGGTTTTTTGAAGTTCGTGGATTAAAAAACACTAATTGATTTTTTCACTTTAAAAATTTATTTTTGGTAAGTGAAAAAAAATTGATGGTAACAAAGGCAGTTTAATTGGAGTGCAGTTAGGGTGCTTTCACACAGCGCAGTTTTGCTGCAGTTTTGGCACTCCAATTATGTGCCTTTATTACCAGCAAGCTTTTTTCACTTACCATAACTGTTTGGAAAGTGAGTTTTAAAAAAAATTTATGTTTGAAAATCCACAAAAAATTAAACAGAGCAATTGATTAAAATACCGGGAAACCCTTTTGAACATTTTAACAACTGAAAGAAGCTTGCGGGTAAAAAAGGGCATTTTAAATTTGGAAAAGAGGTAAAACTGCCCCAAAAAAACTCCCACTGTGTAAAAGGCCCCCCAAAAACCGTTAGTTGATTATATTAAAACCCAAAAGTAAATTGGTCAGTTCTTTAAGTTGAAAAATAAATAATAATAATCTTTATTTTATAGCCCCAAAATTTTTCCCCAAGCCTTTAAAAATTTTCAAGGGAAAAATTACACATTACACATTAAAATTTATCACAGATGAGACACAAGGTTAAAGTGGGGGCCCCCTGCTTGTGGGCTTAAAATCTATTAGGGTGAGGGGTTTAAAAAAAAACGGTGAGAAGTGCCAAGTTTACAATGGCCCAAAGCCATTTTTTCATAAATGGGAGGGGGGTTTTACATAAAAAACCTGCCCCCCGGGACAGTCCACCCTTTTAAAACAGATAAGTGCCTGTGGGGGCCCAAAGTGTAGGGAGGGGGGGAAGTAAATTTGGGGATAGCGGGTTAGGGATCTTGGTGGGAAAGACTGAAAAGGTGTTTTTCCCCCAGGGCCCCCTTAAAACAGAGGGTTGTGAATGTGCCTGTTTGCCCCGGGGGGGGTAGCTTGTTCCGGGAAATTGGTCCCCGCAAAAGGAAATCTTGGAGACGGGCTTTGGGGGGTTCTGTTTGATTGATGAGTGAAACCCTGAAAACCCACAGTAACCCGGGGGAGAGCGGGTCGGGTGGTAGACAGAGACTAGGGAGGGATGTAGGGGGGGCGCGTTGGGAGAGCTTTATGGGTGAGAGTGCTGAGTTTATACTTTACCCTGTACTAAAGGGGAAACCCCAGTGCATTGATGACCCCGGGGGTAAGGCATCATTTTAAAAATAGCGGCTGGAGGAAAAGATGAGCCGGGCTGCTGCATTCGGGGAAAATATTGAAGGGGGGGAGATTTTGGGCAGAGGGGGAGATCGTTTAAGAAAGGGAGTTACAGAAGCAAAAACGAGAAAAAAAAAAAGGGCCAAATTTGAGAGTTTGAGTTTTTTCCCAAACCAGGGGAAAAAATGGACGGATCGGGGTAATGTTCTTAGGTGCGGGTACAGGAGCGGGCAAGGGATTGGATATATGGGGTAAAAGGGCAAAACAGAATTTTAAAAAAACCCCCCAGACGGGGCCTGCGGGCCTGGGGAATTTAATGGTGGTACCCCCTCCAGAAACAAAATAGCAGAGGGGGGTTTGGTTACTGGGTTTGGGGAAAGAAAAGGGAATTTTTAATTTTAGTGGGGTTTTAATTTTCAATGGAAAAGAGGACATGATGCAAGAAAACAAGACGGGGACAGTCACTGGTGTTTTGTAGGAGAGAAAGGGACTGATGTCAGGGGGGAAGGAGGTGAAAATTTTGGGGGGTAATCAGCATAGAGATGGTACCTGGAAAGCCAAATCTGCTGATGGTTTGTCCAAGGGGGGGGCTTTTTTACAATAAAAAGAGGGGGAGGCCCAAAGAACTGATCCCTGAGGAACTCCAACATCAAGAGGTAGAGAAGAGGAATAGACCCAAAAAAAAAAGGGTAAAAATGAAAAAACCCAAAGCGGGCGTTTTCCGGGAGACCATGGGCTGAGCATGTGAGGAGAAGTTGGTGTTTTTAAAGTGTCAAACGCTGCAGAGGGGATCCAAAAAGAAGCAGCAAGGAGTAGTTACCCCGGGATTTTGCTGTTTGGGGATTTATTTGAGACTTTAACTAAGGCAGTTTTCCCTGGGGAGGGTTTTTGCAGAAACCTGATTGTAGTGGGTTGAGAAGAGAGTTAGGGGAGAGATGCGGATTAGGCGAGAGTAGGGCCCGCGGTACTTTGATTTTTTCCACAGATACTCAGCCCCCCCTGGAACAGCACGCAGGGGAAAAAGTCTGAGGCGGGGTGCCAAGGCTGCGGGGATTGACCCTTTGGGGGTGTGGTGTTTTGAATGGTGCCCCAAAATGTCCAGGGGCTTGTGAGAGTTTCAATTTTAACGTTTTACAGCCAGGGGCAGGAAAAGGAAGGGGGGAGATTGGGGAGGGGAATGAGGACTTTTTTGGGGTCTGTGAGTTCCTGATATTAAAAGGAGCGGATATTTTTTTTTTAGAAAGGTGATTTGGGGGAAATTTGGGCCAGAGAAAGGGTGGAAAAAAGTGATAATGAAGGAGATAAGGTTGTGGTCCCGAGAGAGCAAAAGGGGAATTTTTTGAAGTTAAAAAAATGAGGGAAAAAATGCAGAAATCCCGAAACAAAAGTTTTTTCCCTCCTTTTGGGGGGGAGAGTCAGTAAATGCGAGGGGCCAAGAGAAGAGGTTTTTGGAAAGAAACTGAGAGGCAGAAGGGAAATGGGGGCAACAATGGGGATGTTAAATCACCCATGATGGGGTGGTATTTCAGTAGAGAGGAAATAAAAAGGCCCGGCAGCAAAAAGATCCAGAAATACTGGCGGGGTGAGCCGGGGGGGCTGTACACAACCCCACCGGGGGAAAATGGGCCCAAAGAGGCGAGGGTTGGGACCTCAAAGGAGGGGAAAGTGAGTTTGGGTTTCAGGGGGAATGACCTGGTTTTGTGCAGTGGGGGAGAAGAAGTAAAGCCGACTCCTTCACCCGGCCCGTTTCCCCAGGTTGGGGGTGTGGGTGAAGTGTTTGGGGCCCCCATAAGTGAGAGCGGAAGGGGGAAACGGGGGTTAGATTGTGGAGCTATGTTTCTGTGAGGGGTAACAGGGTTGGGGGGAGTTGGAGAGGAAAAAGGCATGAACAGCAATTGAGTTTGTTTTCAACAGATCGGGCATTCCATTTGGCACACTTTAAAAAGGGGCAGGGAAAAAACGTACACCCAATAGCAAGCAGGGTTTTTAGGGTTTCTAAAGGAAAGGAGGTGGGGTGAGCAGTAAAAGGGGGTGGGGGGGGTTAAAGGGGAGATGTCCCATTTCAGCAAAAAGAAGGAGGAAAAAAAAATTTTTGCCCGGTGGGGTTCAGTGATGAATATGAACTGGTTTTTTGCAGTAATATAGAGCTGGAGGTTTTGGGTGGTTGAAAAAGGGAAAAAAAGCGTTTGGGATGAAAAAAATAGGTGAGGGAAGGAGAGAGGAGCTTATATGGATTTAAAAATTTCTGAAAGGGGAAGACAGGGTGGTAAGAAAAGGAGGGATATGGCTGCAAGGGGAGATAGTAAAAAGCAAGCATGGTAATTTTGGAGTATGCGAAGAAGTGCAGCTATTACAAAAAAGGGGAGGTCCCCCGCTTCCCCTTTTTAAAATCACTTTTGGCCCCATTTTCCCGGGATATTTTCCCGAGGGTTGTCACTTGAAATAGGGCACTTTAAAAATCTGGCACGTGAAATATGGCCCCAAAACCCCGGTCCCCCAGACCGGGGAGCTCTGCCAAAAATTTTCTAAACTATGAGGGAATTTTAATTTTGGGATTTGGGGGGCCCTTTAGGTGTCTTAAAAGGGGGGGAGCTACAAATGGCTCTGAAAAAAGCAGACACTTTAAAGGGGGATATCGGGATTTATGGCTACACAAAAAAAACACAAGGGTAAATTTTTGGAAGACAGAGCTGGGCCAAAATATCTAGACAAAAAGTTAAAACCCTTATACTAGGGAGAGACAATTAGACATTTAATGCTTTAGGTTTTGCGGGAAATTTCTGTTTTACCAAAAAAACGAAATGGGGAAGAGATGAAAGAAAAAACGTGGGATTCGGACTCCCAAAATCTGCTCTATTTTTAAAATTTTGGGATATTTTTGAGGGTTGTTTAATTGAAATAGCCCCCTTTTTAAAACTTGGGATTTTGAAATATGGCCCCCCAGACCTCGGTCCACAAGGGCTGGAGTCTGCAAAATTGATCTGTTGGAAAACAAGAAAAAATGGGGCCCAAAAATAAGAAAATGCTTTTTACATCTTTTGGGGCAAATTGTTTTTTTTTTCTGGAAATGGGCAGCATTGAATCCACCCTCCCCCCAATTTCCTAAAATTTTTTAGAAAAAGGGGTGAAAATCAGTAAACAAAATTTTTGTGTAATAGTCCACAAGCTATAAAGGGGCAAAAAGTGATTACTCACACCCCCATTTAAACAAAATTTTGGAAACCTTGTTTCACCTTTTTGAAAACAACCCTTGGATTTTAAGTTACTTTAATAAAGACAAATTGTGAAAGGCCCTAGTAAAATGGGTCAGATGATTTTCCAAAATGGGAAGGGTTTATTCCCCCGATGCAGTGGTAAGTTTATAATTTAAAGGGGGTTTAAGGGGAAAAACCCAACTGGGGAAAATTTTGGGCAGGGTTTATGCATGCCAAGGGGGAAATTTAATTTCAGATGGTTCAAAAATCCCGGTTTGATCCCCTTTAAAAACTAATGTAGCAAAAATAGCTGAAAAGTTTGATGTTGACTACACTCGAAAAATGTCAGAACACCCAGAGCAGTACAGATTGCTACAAAAGGGGATGTGTAGCCGCAGATTTATAAAAATATCCTTGCCGTCACCTTTTTACCCCCAGAAGCACCCACAATGGGTTTGTGAGTGTTAGATCCGGATCATGGGACAATGAATGAAGGTGACTTAAGTCTAAGAAATCATATTTTTCTTTGCATCATGTGGATGACCAGATGCAAGTTCTTCACTTATCTGGGGAAAAAATGGCAGTAGAATGCATTATGTGAAAAACGTAAGCCAGCAGAGCTTTAGATCTAGAAACTGTGTTTCCGAATGCAGAATACAGAGACTTACAATTGAGGAATAAAAATATACAGGGTCTATTGTGACAGGACAGCAAAATGTTTAGAATAAATTTGGTAAGTGGGCTCCACATAGAAACTGAATTTGGTGTTGGTTGAACCAATTCAAAACCACTGGGAACGACATGCATGAAATTTGGCGTGTACAGTTGGTCATAAATCAGGCGCATTCTAGCGCTGGGGCGACAGTACTGAATCAGGTGAACTACTTTGAAAGTGGTCTACCTGTTCCAGCTGTAATGCGCCTAGAATAGCCGTCCCGAAGCTATAAATATGTAGCTTCCTACAGTTCTAGTGTGCTCTGCCTCCCGCACAATCTCCGAGATCGGGCGCATTACAAAGCAGGCAATATTTAATGTGCCCGAGAACAGCGTGTGGTAGAAACACCCTGTTTACATAATCGGAAAAGCCCATGCTGCCCAAAGAGTCAGGGAAAAAGTTTTGAGCCATGTACAAATGTATTTTAAAAAAGTTGACAAGACTGACTAGTATGGAACTACAGCTGCTACAAACCACAGTATAGCATATCTGAGAAAAACATCTGTGTTATAAGCCATTCAGATTACTTCTTCTTCAGGAGCTAAAACCAGATGACAAACCAAAATGCTGTGGCTTTTGCATTTACTTTCAGGGCCAATTAGAAGAGAACGAATTTGCTGATAGGCTGAAGCTCAATGATGAGGCTTCCTTTTACCTGAATGGGAAGGTCACACGCCACAATGTTAGAATTTGGGGTATTTAAAAACAAAATCAAGCACAAGAGAATCACCCAAAGTAAATATGTTGGTTCCAATTAGCAGGCGTAAAATCTACAGTCCCTTCTTTTTAGCCGCTGGCCACTCCTACCTGGACATGTTAAAGAAATGGCTTATTTCACAGAGAGAAAGATCATCCAAATGTAGTGTATCAGCTGGATGGTGCACCTCCACATTTCCATTTGGATATTCGCCACTACGTGAATGTAAGGCCATGTTCACACAGCTTTTTTTGGGACGTATTTCAGCCCGTAATTCGCGCCGTACTGCGCAAATTACGGTCTGAAATACGTCCCGGTCATTATGGTAATCCACAGTTCTCATAGAGAACTATGGATTACGTCTCCTCTCCCTGCTCGAACAATACGGTGAGCAGGGAGAGAAGTGACATGCTACTTATTCACGGCGTATACGCGCAGTGGATAATGCATGTCTATGGGGCCAGCGAGCTGCCTTCCCCCCGACACGCCCCATGCTCCTGCCCCTCTCCCGTCCACACGGCGTTATTGCAGGGCGAAATATGTCCCGCAATTAAGCCGAGTGAACATGGCCTAACTACCATAATGTTGGATTGGCCGTGCTGGAAAATATGATTCATCAATGTTGCACTTCACATTTGCCACATCTAGCTCCTTCTGACTTCTTTCTGTGGGGCCAAATCAAGAAGTCTGTATTTGCCGCGAGCCATACGATTTAAATGAGACAACGCATCACTTAAACAGTGAAGTCCATATTTGAGCATATGCTGGCACGCCTGTGTACAGAACTGGACTATGGTTTAGACATCTCCCGTGTCACCAATGAAAACTGTAGTGTATAGATAAAAGTTGGATAGATTTTTTTATGTCAAAAAAATTTGTGTTATGTTCACTTGGTTATGATTACCCAAGTTTTAATTTTGCAACATCTCTATTGAATCACAGTGTATATCTATTTAAATGTATATCCAAGGAACAAAAGTAAAAGGCAAACTCTCATGAGGAGGTCACGGACCTTTGCTGTTTGTTATTGCCTAGAACAAAGTGATAGCGTTTTGTTGATATTAATATCTCTTCATCTCCTATTAAAGTAGAAAGTGAGACGGGAGGTCAGTGTGTGCAGGAATTTGAGTTTCTTTTTAAATCCCAAACAAGGCATCATATTCAGTTTCACACGGAAGGCAGGTACTATCCTGTTGCATGTTGTCCTGACCTTTGCACACTTTGCACAATGCTTCTTTCTTGATAGAAATATAGACAGACAAACGGTGTAATTACAAAACATGTTGGAAATAGGCAGATGGTGTCTATGTACAAGCCAAATGTTTTCTAGACTAGAATCCATTTACGATCTTATGCTATGGTGTAAATGAAGGTAGTTGGGTTTATTCTCCTATTACTCTTGGAATGTGCTCCAGCCATCTGCTGGGTATGGACTCAGTCGGAACAATTATCACTCTGAAGATACGTTGCAGTTGCATGACCATGTTCTCTAGGATGTTAATCATGTTTTGCCTTTAGCACTTATTCAATTAATTAATTTAGATTATACAAAATACTTTACATTTACATGTCTTACAAGTTTCATTAGTAAAATGAAGCAGTGTGAGTTTATAGGACATAATCGAATGTACATAAATGTGTGAATGTTCTGAAAAATAAAGTAATTGGGCAACATGTATGAACCTGGCACGGACTCACCAGTTCTAACTGGCCTTTTTTTATGTAGAAGGTGCTCTAATGTATGAAAGTGTCGTATGTGGGTTCTAAAATCTGGCTTGTGGTATACGTGGCATATTTTTGGTGTATAATTGCCGCATTCAAAGTGATTTTTCTGGCACAGAAAGCACCAAATTTTGGTGTATGACAAATCATACATCTATAGAACAGGGCTATGACAGTTTTTTTGGCAAAAGGCATGCCAGAAAACTGGCGCAGCCCCTTTTATACATGTCGCCCATGGTGTTTATTTTTATTGTCATTGAATAAGACTTTAAGTGGGGTGTATCACCTTACTATGCTCATTCTAAATACATATGGAAACACATACATATGGAATTTTTTTCTAATCTGTTATTTCTTGTATAATGGTTTTCTGCTCTGAGCTGGCACAGTTTTATACATTTTACAGCAGGTATATGGATATTAAAGTGATGTTCTGGGCCCCAAGATTGCTCATTTGTCCGTTGGGTATGAGTAAAAATAGAAGCTAAGACTTATACGTATCTCCCGGATGCTCCCATTCACTCCCGGCTGCCGTAACAATCATCCTCACTGAAGCAGTGAATGACCTTCATTCGCGCGACCACTGCAGTCAATTACAGGCCAGAGCGGTCACATTCACGTGACGCTGTGGCCTGTGATTGGCTGCACCTGTCATAGGAATAATGAACGTTCACAGCTTTCTGGATGTATGGACTGGAAGCTGGGAGTGAACGAGAGGTAAATATATCTGTTATCTTTCCCCAGACATTAGTTTTTATTGTAATTCTGAACCTCTCATAATAATGAAATGATGGCTGCCCTTTTACCTACTGTACACAGCACAAGCTGATAAATTATAGCTAAATCACTGGCGTGGATTGTGAGTGCTTATAGTTGTAGGTTGTAGGACTATGTTAATATAGATTGAGTGACATGAAAATGAAAGAAACAGCACCAAAGTATGTTTAACATAAAAACTTGACTATAACAATAGATCACTTGCTGATGATAGATTATACTGTATTGCTATAATATGCCTATTAGGGCGCGTTCACACTGGAATGACAAAATACCGGTCAGATTATCTGACTGTTATTTTATCGTTTTTTGTCACGCGGCTTTTGTTGACGGTTTGCGGATTCAAGCCGCCCCCTTCACATAGACCTGTTCATGTTCTGCCCTAAAACCAGACAGAAGAATTAACAGGTTCTAAATTTTTTGTCACACAGGCGGTGTAAAAAAATCGTCCAACAGAAGATCCTTGCAGTGTGAACTACTGTACTGATTTTCTATTTAAGTCAATGTAAAAGGTTGGCAGTCGGTTTACAGATGGTTTTCAAATCCGAAAAACGTCTGTAAATCAGACTGAAAACCAGTGTCGTGGGGACGGGCCCTAACAGTTTATTTTTACATAGTTGGAGCTCAACAACTTATAAAAGCAGCCTATGGTCATGATAACAACATTGTTAGTATTTGTAACCATGTACCTTAAGGCTATGTTCACATGGCTTAATTGCGGGGCGTACCATATGCCCCGCAATTACGCCGGGTCTTCAGGAGTTGCGCTGATCGGCGCGCATTCCCCCCGCCCCATAGACATGTCACGATCGTATTGTATGCCTGGGGAGAGGAGGCATAATCTATAGTTCTCTATGAGAACTGTGGATTACCGTAATGATGGGGGTGCATTTCGCTTGTATAAGAGCGCAGTACGCTTGCAATACGTGGCGAAATGAGCCCCAAAATAAGCCGTGTGAACTTACCCTAACAATGTATCATTCATATACACATATAAATACACAAACAGCACTTGCATTACTATCCATACACTAAGAATTGAAACATTTTAGTTGATTTATTTATACATATTGTATACGTTACCGGCAATGTATGAAATGCCGGGCATTCTATAGAATGCCTAGGCAACATGTACAATCCCTGTCCTTCTCAGGCAAGGTATGAAATAGCTGTGTTGTTACCTTATTTGCCAAGGCATTCTATACAATACCTAAAAGGCACACTAGCAGATTTTAGAATAGGCTATACAATACCTAAAAATCACACCGAATAGGCTATACAATACTAACAGGCACACTGGCAGAGTTAAAGGCAAACTGGGCAGAGTGTAGAATAGGCGTCATACTAACAATACTAAAAAAGCACACCTGGGGTCCAGACGTGTTAGAAAGGCATTTCTTCCTGCAAGAAGATTTTGCTCTTCCCGCCAGAACCTTTTTCGCCCAGGGCGTTCTGCAGCAAAGACTTCTTCTATCGATTGTGCTGGTCCATCTTTTGCTATGTGAAGATTGCAGAAGAGGATGCAGCCTGCGTGAGCAAGAATCCCCAAACTCTGAGACATGACAATGATTCGACCAAGAACTACTTCAAATGCGAACCAATGCTGCCAAACAATTGTGTAGGGGTTGTTTTTTGGTTTTTGGCTGTGTTGAACAGAAGCCACCTACCAAAAGTTTGTTTGAACGGGCGTCAATACCGCTTCAATCTGGAACATTTCACAGTTGGCCTAAAACATACTTGGTCATTCATTAGAATGCATATGGTATTGTATAGAAGGCCCAGGAAAAGTATGCAACAACGTGAGGAAAAGACAGCAACAACGCAAGAAGGACAGAGACTGCATACATTGCCTAGGTATTCTAATGGTATTGCCTAGGTATTCTATAGAATGCCAGCTTTTCATACATTGCTGGTAAAATATATAATTGGTGCTAAATCTATGTCGACCATTTATGTCTGAATATGTAATACACTTTTTTAGAATTCTCTGTGGGTTTTTTGCAGTTCTAAATCAGTTGTTTGATAACAGGAATTTCAATAGTTCTGTATCCAAACACAGGAACAGATCTGTGTTAAACCGAGGAGATTAGGTGACCAGAGGTGTTTTTTTTTTCAGTGCAGCTTTTATCTCCTTAATGTCCTGTATTTATGGCACTTTGGAGTTATGGAGGTATGGAGACTGCTCCATACACGGCGGGTGCCATCTTTTAGATACAGCTGATCCTGGCCATTTGACCATTTAGACAGCATGGTAAACGTGACTGTAGCATAGAGAATGGACCCGTGGTCTGATGTATCACCTGACCGGTCCCGTGACATGATCACGGGATGACGGTTGGTTGCCATGGCAGCTGGAGGCTTAATGAAAGCTTCCGTAGCTGCCATGATTGTACTCTTGTTACACCCTGACAATTACATACCTAAGTACTGTTGTAAACTAGTTCTGAAGTATATAGTACAAGCACAAGCGATCAAGCGATCACATATTCAAGTCCCTCAGAGGGAGTGTTACTGTAAAAAAACAAAAAAACTTTAAAAAATATGAAAAAAATAAATAAAATGAAAAAAAACCTTTTCCAGTTGACCATATAAAAAGTTAAACTATAAAACGCTAAGCATTTTTGGTATCCCCATGTCTGTAAAAGACTAATCTATAACATTATTATGTTATTGATCCTGTATGGTGAACGATGTTAATAAAAACCAAAAAAACACCTGCGAGACAAAATAAAATTAAAAAAAGATAAAAAAAGTTGCATATACTCTGAATTAGTGCCAATAAAAAGTAGACCCTGACCTATAAAATAACAAACCATCACACAGCTCTACTGGAGGGAAAAAAAAAGTTATTGGTCTCATAAAATGGTGATACAAGGCAATTTTATTTTTGTAACGAACCATTTACTGTAGAATAACAAAACCCCCACAAAAATGGGGTAATTGCATTTTTTGAACCTTCCACCCCACAAAAATTGTTTTTGTGTGTTTCCCAGTACATTATATAGTATGATCAATAGTACCATTAAAAAGTATCTTGTCCAACAAAAAACAAGCCTTCATACATGTAATGGGGAGGCCGGGTATACATGGATGCTCTGGGTCACCACAAGAGATAGAGATGCAAACCATGCCAGAAAGCATGGTCTGATTGGCCCCTGTTATTCACTGGAGCCCACCGCAAGGCCGGATAGACTTAGCTATGGAGAAAACCCTAGGGCTTACCCTGAATGACTATCCCCGGGGATGCTGAATCTGGCAAGACAAAGGGGGAAAAGGGAGAGGGTTTTCAGGATCAGGGGAGGGGAGAATGAGACAGGTAGCACGTCCAGGCAGGGGCGACTGGAAAACGCTAGTAACAGCAGTACAGGTAGTAGACTGACATAGCGGCAGGTATCAGCAGTACAGGGAAATGCAGGAACCAGGACGTCAGTAAATGCAAGTACCAAACAGCAACCAGAGGTCAGGAAATGGAGACATCATCAAACATCATCATCATTAAACTGATCCAGAGCACAGGCAGGAAATTCTTTAAGTTCAAGGCGGTGAAAGATCATTGCTCAGGTAATGATGTACTGACACTCTAAATCTTGGCGAACTGGGAAGGGTGCGTGTGTGTAGGATATCGGCAGCAGCTGATACTGGAGCAGGAGCAAGGACAGGGGAGTACACGCTGGCAGAGGGGACAGAGGTCGCAACATGGGCATATCTGCCGTCTGAAGCGGCATGGACTACCCTCTTCTTCTGCGCCAGCCAAATTCTTCTGGAAACAATGGGAACACAAAACAGCCTGCTTTCCTGACCTTGGTGCGACGACAGCAGGAACAGAAGTGGTTGGCAGGTGGAGAGGTGGGCAGGATTGCACCGGATGGGGCAGTTTGAGGCAGGGTGAGTGGCATAGCTGACCCCCAATGGTAAACCCTTTCCCATTTTTCTCCAAGGGAGGAGATGGGTTACCCCAAAGGGGAACCTGGAGAACGTAGCAGAAAAAAGGGAGGTCCTTTGCACCCCCCAACCTTTTATCAGTGGGTTGGTATGGAAAAGGCTTCAGTACTTGAAACCCCCGACAGATGATAAAGTTTTCCGTAAACCAGTTCCCCGGATAACAAGAACTTGAAACGTGACGCCAGATACAGAAATGAGGTGACCGTGTGGGCAGAGAGGAACGTGGTCTTCACCGGGTTGCCTCACCAGAGGGCCCAGACATGGGGATTTCCGGGGCACGTTGGCAGACTTGGCGCTTTTTTTGGGAAATGTCAGCACTGCCACATATAAAACAAGTTCGACTGCGGGGGTGAGGGAACATGTCCCCTGCATAAGTTTTTGAGGAAAAAGCAGGACCGGATGAGGGATACTTTGGGCGACAGGTGCAAGGGAGGGAAGGGTGCAAGACTAAGGACTTAGTCTGTGCGAAGCTCAATCTCTCTCTCTGAAAAATGGATGTCAAAACTTTTTTAGACTAAGACCCTTTTTTGTTGCCCCTAGAACCCAAACAAGTTCCCCCTTTTTTTCCATATTGCTCTGTAAAAATGAAAAGGGGACCTGATTGGTTGTATGGGCAAACAGAAGCTTAGACCCAGACCTTTTTCAAAGTCCCCCCAAAGTGCGTACACTGAGACTGAGGTTGGAAGGGAGAAAACCAAAGTACAGGACAGGATCCCATGGCTTGTAGTTTGACAAAGCAAAGGGAAACAGCTTTTAAACAGGAATTGCTGCTACTTGGCTGTGTAGAAGTGAGGCTACATACAACAAAGCAAAAATAAGAACAGAAAGCAGAGAGAGAACAATGCATTTGATTTTATAGTTACATAGTTAGTATGGTTGAAAAAAGACTTCAAAGTCCATTTGATCTTCTAGCCTTAATAAAATAACACTGCTCCATTAAATAGTAAAAATCACAAGCTTTAAACCTCTATATTATGACACAATGTTTAAATAGGCTTCCTGGAAAAGAGCTAGGTCTCCAGCACGACCTATTGAAAGTAGATTTCCTCAAAGTCACATCCAGCCAATTAAAGAGCCTTGAAACATGACTAGGAATTTAGAACTAAGCTCGTAACTCAATCCACATGGAGAATTTTCCATCCGCAAACACCTATTATATTATGGGATGCTTGCCCATCACATGCAGATCAGGGTCCGGTTAGCTGGATGAAAAGCTTTAGATGTAGTTTTAAAAGGGTAAGGTTTCTCTTTAAGAAATAACCATAATAGTATGTGGAAACTTACAAGCCTTGATTGCTCCACTAAAATGCAAATATTGGGAACAGAGGGAAAAAGATTAGTATTTTTCCCCTTAAGGAACAAAAAACAAACCCACAAAATAACCTTAAATAGAAAAAATGCTACAAATAAATGATTGCATAAACTTTAGTCAATGCCTTGCTGAATGATAAAAGCATTTTTGGGGAAATTTTTTTTAGCGAGACTGAAAGTCCTGGGACTGACTCATCCTGACCTTTTACTTCCCAGCTTTGGGAAAAGTTTTAGCCAATGGTCCCAAAAAAACTACCTCGCCCTTGCATATAAAAATTTTAGGGGGGATTGGCATGTTGGTCTTTGCGCAGTGGACACAGAGTCTCCCCTTAATTAAGATTTGTAAGAGATTTGTCACTAACCGTGAAGGGTGAAAATATAAGCTACTGGAAGGTGCTCCATAAGCTTTTAGGCCCAAACAAGTCTGAGACAAAGAAAAAAAGTATTTTTATACTTTTAAAAATATGTTTTCATTGTCCTTTAGACTCTTTACTAATCCAGGGTGAGATAAAAAAATCCCCGAAAGTTCGTTGTACAAAAGCATAAAAATAAAAACTACTACGGACTAAAATGTAGCACTTGTCGAATCTTTAAAGAAAAAAACCAAAACTGTGAAATTCAAGTACCTAAAAAACCCGTTTAGAAAAGGGAAAAAAAACACATACTAAGTAACGTTATTAATCATCCTACTATAAAACAACACTCTTCTAGGCTATAATGACATCATATGCCAACCAAGGACATACCCTGAATTCATATGAATGAGGACATATAGAAATTAGAGATGAGCCCAACATTCTAGCTGTAGGGTAGGCCCCAAGAATCAGCACTTGGGGGTCTTGAATTAACTCCACTAGCGGTTCTCAGGCGCTCCGGTTTGACACTGTCTACCGGGGGACTCAGTCAGTTATGATCTAGATGCCCAGGCTTTTCCATATCCATGACACTAAGGGCGACATGTATGATCGGGAATTGCGCCTGATTTCAGGCGTATACTACGCCTCACCGTGCCGACTCCACTGTCGGTCGCAGGGCCTTTGCCACTTTCGTATGCGCCTAACATGAAGGGGCGTGCTGTGGGCGCACTGTGGGCAGTCTGGGGCGGGACGCACCAGATTCGAAATCACCGACACATGTATGAGTGCAGGTCGGCAAAGTGAGGCGCAATACAGCTCCGACAGGCAGACCTAGTTCAAAGTGGTCTACCTGAGTCGGAGGAGGCGCAGTGAAGCTAGAACTGATTGTAATGGGGCAATACAATACAGTTACAACAGTACAATAATAAAAAAAAGAATTGTCTATAAAATTAATGAATGAATAAAGATAAATCTCAAAGTTGTATAAAATCGATTTCAATGTATTGAAAAAGTTGATCATTTAAAATTAAAGCGAATATCTATAAGATCTGAAAAGAAACAAATATCAGCTATACAAGGTCTTAAAAAAAGGGAGAGAATTAAACTAATTTTACATTAAATAAGCCAATGCTGATGTTGTACTGAGGTTAATTTTTGTCCTTTTTTTAAATAAAAGTTAAGCTGTATTTTTTCTTCTTTCACGTTTTATTTTATTTAATATCTACAGCAAGGGCCAGCACAGCACAGGTCTTGCTGGGACCTGTGGTCCTCCAAGCAGGATTTCTATGTTTCCAGGGCTTAGTTCTGGGCGTATTTACGGACGTATTTACGTCCGTAAATACATCACCAACTCAGCCTAAAATAATGAACAATTAGCTTAGAATGACTACCAATGGGAAATCCGAACATAT
Organism: Phyllomedusa bahiana; assembly: GCA_025379985.1. Classification (NCBI taxonomy): domain Eukaryota; kingdom Metazoa; phylum Chordata; class Amphibia; order Anura; family Hylidae; genus Phyllomedusa; species Phyllomedusa bahiana. The sequence continues at coordinate 19,086 of JAODAL010025351.1, forward strand.
TTACGGACATAAATACGTTCATAAATACGTCCGGATTTCCCATTGGTAGCAATTCTAAGCTAATTGTTCATTATTTTAGGCAGAGTTGGTGATGTAATTGCGGACGCAAGACCTGTGCTGTGCTGGCTCTTGCTGTAGATATTAAATAGAATAAATGGTGAAAGAAGAAAAAATACATCTTAATTTTTTATTTAAAAAAAGGACAAAAATTAACATCAGTACAACAAGGCATTATGGGAAAGGAGCTGGAAAGCTCACTGCGCCCTCTATAGGTTGTAACAAATCCTCAATTTACTTCTGATTCACTGAATCTTTGAGAAGCAAAAAGGAATAATTGTCAAGCCAATATTGCTCATCTACATACGCGTTTCGGGGTTTTGCCCCTCATCAGTGTTGAGCAGAGCGATTTTGGCTTGACTGGTGGGAGGCAATGAGTGGGTATGAGGAGGGGAACATCTCTCCATATGGAGAGCACCAGTACAACATCAGCATTGGCTTATTTAATGTAAAATTAGTTTAATTCTCTCCCTATTTTTAAGACATTTTCTAGCTGATATTTCTTTCGAGATCTTATATATATTTGCTTTCATTTTAAAAGATCAACTTTTTCTATACATTGAAAACGAGTTTATTCAACATTGATATTTATCTTTATCCATTCATTCATTTTAATGACAACTCTTTTTGCTATTCACTAACATGTTTAATGATTTTTTGCTGATTTCCAGCCTGTCTCAAATCGTAAGACATGTTAGGCGCATTCTTTCTGCGCCTATGTTCCGCAATGCGCCTCACACACTGGCAAGGCGCAGGGAACTTTACACCGCATGTATGAGCGCACTTCGGGTGCTGACATAAATCAGGCGCAGCTTTCACGGAAAAAAACATGAAAACGGGCGCTCCAACACGCCAATCTTTATAAATGTCGCCCAAGGTGTGGTTACACTCAATCTTTAGCTAAGTTTGTAATATGTTTATATGGGCAGCATCTTAACCCCTTGAGAATGCAACTATTTTTGGATTTTTATTTCGCGTTTGCTCTTTTTAAAAATTTTTCATCAACATATCCATATGAGGCTATATGTTTCGCAACATAAGTGGTATTTTTTTAGGGATGCCATTTAAATCATCATAAAATGCATTCAAAAGACAAAAAATAATTTTTGGCGGGTGGGATTGGGCAAAAAAATTTGTTTTTACTGAACTGACCGTGTGTCATGAATGATGTTATCTTTATTCTGAGGGTCTATACCATTTTGGGGATATTCATGTACATGGTGTGGGGTTTAGCCCCGTCACAGGGACCACAGCTCCAAACAACAGACAGCTTATCTTTAGCAGGTGCAAATAAGTTGTAACATAAATATGTCCTTTCTTTATGAGAATAGATAACACTACAAATTGTTCTCACCAGACATTTTAAGAATACAGCAGAGTTCACCAGCTTTTCTATCCAGACACATGGAAAAATGCAAAATCTCCAGAAACACCATCTTCCAGCTCTACCAGTTGGCTTTAAGTAATGAGGGTAAAGTCCTGGATGGAGTATAGGAACAACCTTTTTCCACTCAACCAAAATTGTGGCCCAAAAATTTGTCTTGTACCAAAAATCTCTCAGCAACATATTGTTGCTGGTATTCAGCTTTCCAGGATTTTATATCACTAAGGACATTAACCTCAGTGATTATATACACCTTCTAGGATACGCCCTGAAGCCTTATTACAATAGTTTTAGTTCTGTTTTACAACTTTAAAAAAAAATCTAAAACTTTTTCTTTAATTTGTTAATTATTGCAATTTTTTGAGACCAATAACTGTTTTATCCTGTCTACAGACCTATCCATTTTTTGCATGCTGAAGTAAAGTTTTTACTGGCAGGGCGCGGTGACATCACTTAAAACCCGAAAGTCTGTGTTAGACTTCTGGGCTGTCATGGACAGTACCAACACCCTGTGATTGCACACAGAGTGTTGATGGAGACAGAAGGAGTCTCTTCCCTTTATCATTCACCTTAGATATACAGTCACAATTGACTGCTGCATCTTAGGGGGTTGATCGGCCACAACTGGAGTAAACTTTAGTCCAATCCTATAGCGTCGTAATATACAGCTGGTTCCCTGTTGCTATTGTGCAGGCTATGCTTGTGAACCCATGATATAGTGGATGTATCCACTTGTCTGTTTTCGGGAAACGCTTCCTGCCCCTTTCATATAGACGTATGGGTACATTTATTGTTGGGAGGAATTAATACCACCATGATGTAAATGTACAGTGTAGGGAGTTAAGGGGTTAATGGATGCGTTTTTTTTAAAAAGAATAATTACCTAGTGTTTAAATAATCCATATATTTATTAGCACATCTTAAAATATAAAAATTTACCAATTCATATAACTTAAAGGGGATGTATCGCTTCATCAGTTCGGCTGTTTTCTTGAAGCTTGATTCTCTCAGTTCACCTGAATCCAGGGGCATTTCTTCCCTCCCAGCTGGGTGTTTCTTAATTTAAGGGGGATGACATCATCCCCTCCTTCACTGTTCATGCTCGCTCCTGAGTCAGTGTGTTCCCCCCATCCTCTCTGTCTGAGTCCACATGTCACTGTCTCATCCCTATGCAGTTCTGTATTTTGTAAGAGCTGTATTACATACCCAGCCTGCATTCAGTACTTCTATGACTCGAGCACTGTCTCTTCTCCTCTACAGCTGGGGTTTTACAGTTTTTGAATCCAGTCTTCTATGAACTCATCCAGAGCACAGATCTGTCTCCCTTCTATGTTTACACAAGGCACTGAGGCACAATTCTGCTGTTTTCTGATTATAGAAGCAGATTCAGTGTCACTGAGGAGCTGCTAGCTGTACCGAGTGAAATGTTGCCAGCCCCTTACACGCAGGAGCATTAGGCACCAAGGCACAATTTTGCTGTTTTCTGATTGTAGAAGCAGCTTCAGTGTCACTGAGGAACTGGTGGCTGTATAGAGTGAAATTGTTGCCGGCCCCTTATTCTGAGTGAGAGAGGCAGGAATGCACGCTCCCGTGAATTCCACCGGGGGCCGAACAGAATGTAAATTCGTGGAGCCGTCAGCCAATAAAATACAGGGAGGAGGGATCCGACCGACACTGGGGAACAGTGTTTACACAAAACAAAGATAAGGGATCCTGTGAAAACAAGACAGCTTTGCAAATGACATCCAATTGCAAAGTTGCTAATTTTTACTGTCCCCTTATTCTGAAGACCATTTAAAAACTAATTTAAATAGCTTCCAGGCCTCAGGTAAAATAGAAAAAAGTTATACTCACCTTCCTCCAGACCCCAGTTTCAGCGGTGTATCTCTCCAGTCTTCTGTGGACATGCCGCCATTTCTGAACAGCTGCTGATTGGCTGCAGCAGTCATGTGCCACTAACTTACATCACCATTCAGAGCTGTTCGCTTCTAAACGGTGATGTAATTTAGTAGCACGTGACTGTTAAAGCCGATCAGTGGACACAGCGGTGTCATCCTCATTTGGAAGCGACAGCGTATTTACAGAAGACTGCAGGGATGCGCTGCTAGAGTGGGAAAGGTGGGTATCATTTTTTATTATTTTACTTGGGGCCCGGTGCTATTTAAATGACTTTTTAATGAGGTGATCAACCCCTTTTATCATAGCATAAAAGAAAACATTATATCCAATTGTTTTAAACACAAACTAACCAGCAAGATCAATACAATAAAAGACAATACAGGTAGACCACTGTTGCTGATCTGCTGGATCTTAGCAAGATAAACAGAAACTAATACCAACATTTAATATACATACAGTACAGTAAATAATTTCTAATATAATCCAACTGGACATCTGGGGTATAGACAAAAAATATAGTAAGCCTCTCTTTTTCCATAGCAATAAAAAACACTCTTCTTAGGTTCTAATCAATTGGTACTCTTAAAAAGAAGAAATATTCTGTACCCCTTCAAGAATGAATCATCATTAGTGTTGGAGCATTATTCCTATATTTTTTCATGACAATAAACTAAAAAATATAGTAGAATAAGGGTTTCAATGTGCAGAAAAAAGGGCACATATAATATACAGTATACTTCTGCACATTATATATAGTATGTGAACATTATATAAATAAACATGTGTTATATATATATATAAACAATGTGAACATTATATATAGTATGCGAACAATGGAAAATTATAATACAAAAAAAGGAGTACTAACTCAAACTACTAAAAACAAAGCAATCTTTATTGTAAACACCATAAAAATATTATAGATCAAGAGTCACAGAGGTGTTTATAATGAATACCAAGAAAAAATGCAGGTGATATCCACAAATTAGATCATTAGATACTGTTGGAGGCTACCAATGTAATATATCATCAAGGAATACATAGTATGTCCGTTCACATAGTCACTAATAATAATAATAATGATACTATGTCATAGCCTTACTCATAGTCAAAGAGGTTGTGAGGAATCATACCGTGCCACCCCATGTGTGTATGGCATAATTTGCTTAATCAGGAAACCGATTTAATTTTTATTGTATTTGATTGCCTTGATTTTAGTAATATTGGTTATTCTTTTTTGCGATTTTTATTTTGATTGTGAGTCTCCCTGATGATACTGAATAATATTGCATTAATGGGGCTTTAATTTTTAATTGTAATGGAACATTGCAGTTATGGGGAGCATTTCTAGATGTTTGAACTGTTTAAATGTTTTCTGATATTGCATATGATCCTTCCTCCAGCTCATTTTAGATTGGGGTAGTTTGTTCCTTAGTTTAGTTTCTTATTATACAAAGTTTCCCTATTGAACCTTACTCAGTAAGATTTAAAGGTTTCAGTTATGTTACCCTATTCCTTTCTTTCTCCAGCTTGACAAATTAAGGGCGACTTGTATGAAACTTGGCGCCGACACGCCAGTTATAAATCGATATATAGAAGTGTAGAATACGACAGTATGTATGAAAGAGTGTTATGCGCCAAACATATTGGTGGTATGGATTTGTATGGAAGCTTTGCTGCAAACTTTGTTGCATTCTTTGCACATTCTTGCTGCGTTCAAAAGTGTCATGTCTAGTACAGACAGTGCCATATTTTGGCGTACAACTATTCATACCTGTTGGACAGGGCTACAACAGGTTTTTAGCTCAAAGAATGTCAGAAAACTAGCGCAGCCCTATTCATACATGTTGCCCTGCGTTCTTTGAAGGAGATCTTTTGCCAATTTTCTTTTTTTCTTTTTTTTTCACTAATTAAGATCAGATACTAATACATATTCTTTTCTTCTTAGCTGTCTGATTGTAGATTTCTCATTTTGTTGTCTGTATGTGATTACTTGGGCAGCCATCTTGCCTGAGCTGCTTTTATCAACATTTAGAGAGATGATTTCCAGTAGTTACATAGGTGTAGGAGCCTGTGAATAGGGTAAGGATGAGGGGGGGAAACCCTCCTTGGAGACACCATTAAGGTTTGTATGTTTTGTTTTGCCTTTTAGCCCCCTACTCAGCATCTGCATATCACAAGGATTATGGGAAGGAGCTGGGAAAGCTCACTGGCCTCTTTTGGTTGTAACAAATCCCAAATTTTTTCTGATTCACTGAATCTTTGAGAAGCAAAAAGGAATAATTGTCAAGCCAATATTGCTCTCTACATACCTTTCGGGTTTTGCCCCCCACATGAGAGCAAGGATATTGGCTTGACTGGGGGGAGGCAAGGTGGGTAGAGGGGGGAAAGTTCCCCTCCTAACCCACTCTTGCCTCCACCTCAAGCCCCTATCGCTCTGCTCTACACTGAGAGGGGCAAAACCCCGAAAAGCGTATGTAGATGAGCAAAAAATGGCTTGACAAAATTCCTTTTTGCTTCTCAAAGATTCAGTGATCAGAATAAATTGAGGATTTGTTTACAACCCAAGGGGCCAGTGAGCTTTTTAGCTCCTTTCCCATAAGCCTTGTGATAGGGTAAGAGGAAGAGAGGGGGTTTGTGGGGAATATCTCCATATGCTGGTGGGCTGGTTTTTCTAACACATTTGGGGCCCTATCATTGCACCCTCTAAAAAACAAAGTTGAAAAGCTTTTTTTTACAGAACGGAAATTCAAACCCTTTAGGCCTAGTGGCCAAAGTGAAAAATTCTGGATTTTTAAAAAAAAAAAAAAAGTGTTTTGGTAAAAACGGAGTTAAAAATAGGTATTTTTCTGATACATTTCCTTTAACTTGTGCTTTCCATTTTAGCCCATTTTTGGACCTGTTCTATTTTATTAATGTACTTTCACAGATGAGGTCTCCAGAACTGAACATAGTATTTCCACTCACTTTAGCTACTACCTGGTCGCAGTGTTGACTCATTTTAAAGCTGTCAGTACTTCTTCTAAAGTCCTGTCTAACACAGAACTGCAGAGAGAGGATTCTTCCTCCTCAAGTGCATGATTTTACATTTAAAAACATTTCGAACTGCAATTTCCATTGTACTGCACACGCTTATGTTCTCAGCAAACTCAGAAAGCTTACCTGTTAAACCTTCTCCTATGTCACCTACAAACACATTAACAGAATAGGACATGGAACAGAGGTTTTGAAAGTCACCACTTGTAACTGTCTCTGTTCAGAATGCACATCATTAACAACTCCCTGATATTATTCCTTTAACCCACTCCAAATCCACCAAATTATCCAGGGATTATCTTCTATATTCAGTAATTTATCTATGAGCTCTAAATATGGAAGCATATAAAAGTTTTGCTGAAATCATGTGCATCCACAACTTTTGTGATGAAGATATGGAAATCAATGAGCTTAGTTTGACATCATCTATCCTTTGAGAGCTTCAGTGTTTTGGGTTTATCAAAGTTTTGGGATATTTGGTGGTCAGTTTTTTTGTTATTTTTTTGCTACCAAAATATTGAACAAACAAGCCTCTGATCTTTTACCCCCTTTTTTGGAGGGGTTTCAACATTGGATGTTCACCAATCACTGGAAACTTTACCTGTTACAAGGGGCTGGTTACAAAATGAGTTAATATTAGTTACAATTAGTTAGTACACTCTGCTCTGCACTGATGAGGGACAAAACCCTGAAACAGCTGTCTGTAGATGAGTGAAACTGGCTTGGCTAATATCCCTTTTGCTTTCTGAAAACTCAGTGGGTCAAAATCAAATTGAGGATTTGTTACATCCAATAGAGGGCACTTGAGCTTCTCAGCTCCTTTCCCATAATGCCTTGTGATTTACTATTAGTTATAAATTTGGGTTCTTTGAGAACCCTGGATTGGAAGCCATCTTGATTACCTTATTTAACTCTATACAACATGCAAGTTTACCTGAAACATCTACTTCCAAGAACACTGGAGCTGAACACTTATGAGTATCAGTAGTGCTTGTGTAAAATGCTATTAATACTTTTAAAGCTGCTTTCTGAAAATTCTGAAAAAAGTAGCTAAATGGTCTTAATCAGTAAGGTATAATATTTTTATCCAACTACTAATGTGATTAAATGGTACCGTTTGACTAAAAGGTCTTAATTTTACCAGTCTCTCTTACAAAGGAAATCTTGTGAACTCTATAAATCTCTATTGTAGAAAAATTTTGTGGAATACTATGCCTTTGCTACTTGTATTTTGGATATCCTGTACTGGATTTGATGTCCGTGATTATGAGTCAAAAAACTTCATGGAAACAAACCTTTAGAGTGTATACATTTTGCTTACATATGTTTATGCTGATTCTCATTACACAAACCTGCAGAGCTCTCCATTCGCTAAGGTCTCTTTGTGACATTGTACAAAATCTGTTTGTTTTCTCCTCGACATGATGGACACATGCAGCTGGTATTGATTTGTGGAATAGAGGTGAGAGCATGGAGAAACTAAAAAGAGAGTTTAGAAAATGAAAACACTGGGAATGTAATTACATCCATCTGACATGATGGCTAAGTGGGGGAGGCATGCCTGAAGGGAGAGGATAAGGGAAAAGAGCTGAAAGTGCTCGGACAGTGTTTAATCTTTTCCTTCTGGTGCCGGGCCACAAAGATAATTGTAATCAGCTTGGGGCCATAAGGATTAATATCAGGTATAATTTTGTACCGTGTTAGCCATAGAAAGTAGTAGAAGAGTGAAGAAATCAGGCATGAATACTTTAATTTCAGATTTCACAGGATGCTTGTGCCACTTCCCTGTTCGTAGGACAACAGTTCTCATATAGAGATAACATACACGTTTTAATATATTCTTATCCAGGTGCAAAATGTAATGTTCTATCAAAAATACTGCTGCATTTATTATGTTGTAAGAAGGTCGATGGAGGCATTGAAGTTATTACGCCCTATTGTGAGATACTTCCACCAAGTTCACTTCTTTACCCACCCTTTAGTGAAGCCAGAAGATGCCACCTTCTTAAAGCTCATAATTCAAATCTATGGACACAGGGTGGCACTGGAATTACGTGATTGACTTCTTTCCCATAGAACCTTTTTTTGGGAAATGTACAAAAAACAATCAAATACTTTAAAGGGAATGTGTCATCAAGAAATGACTTATTGTTTAACTCACATTTTTATGTTTAACACATTTTTTAGGAATTTTTGGTTATGTTTTTTTCATTTTCCATATCAATTTCAGTATTTTTTTAATAATTCTTAAGTCCTGCAGTTTTCACTTTGGCCACTAAGCCTAATAATCATCTGACACTTCCTGCTTTGTTTAGAGAGCTTTTCAGCAGTGTACTCATTCAGTAAAAGCGGGGTCAAACTGAAAGGAGACACCATTGTGTACAGATAACACAGAATCCACCAGTCAAAAGAGATGTCACAGCTCCCCCTCTCCCCTCCCTTCACAGTGAAAACTCTCCTATACACGTCTATGGGACAGAATCTGTCTTAAGTCTCCTATGCGCATGAAGCTGCTGTAAAGCATCTCTCTGACTGTTGTTAAAGCAGTGCAAGCAAGAATGTCTTCCCCACAATCATATATAGATGGCCGAATAGAGAAATCTACAATCAGGAAATAAAAAAGACTCAGAGGAAAAGAATATGGATCAGGGGCTTGATTTAATAAGTAAAAAAAATAATTGGCGAAAGATTCCCTTTAAAGACTGGCCCTACTACTCAATGCGCAACCCTTAGGATCCTTACATTTTATGTGTCATTGTTATATAAAATTAGTTATTGAATATAGCCAAGGATTTATGGGCATATTGACAAGGATATAACTAAATGGAGTTCAGAGGTAGCAGTAATGCCCGGGCCCAAAGAAAACATAAGTATTATAAGCTACACATGGTCAGTGGAAGGTGCTGTCACTGTCAGCTTGTGTTCTTCAAGCAATGGTTGCAGAGTATTTGTTCTGAACTTCTGTTTCTTGCCTGACACACTAAAGTCCATCTGTTCAATGAAGGAAAAAAGCTGACTCAACACAAGGAACCTAAAATGCATTCTGGGATAAAGCCAAATCCTTTTCTGTCGATGTAACTTCATTAGCAGAGGTATAGTGACCATCCATTGCTTTAGAGCCCAATATGCATAAGGGTTCTCTGAACTGTTTTTAGTCCCCTGGTTAATTTTGGCAGTGAGCTTCTCCACTGTAGCATGTTGGTCAGCCCTCTCGCACCTTTATAGCTGACGTTCAACACTCACATCAGTGGTATGTGGTGCTCCACAGTTGCCATGCCAATAATTCACAATGGTGCCATAGGTCTACTCGTGATACACTTTCCCTACAGGGGCATGCGAACCGTTCAGAAACTGAGCAGTTTCAGAAATACTGCCATCCTTGGCCCACAATCCAATCCTTTTTTACAACTCTGATAATTTGCTCCATTTACCCAAGACAACAAGAGATATGTGTGCAGGAAGCTTATTGCACATCCAATATACCCACCAAGCGAGTTTATAACACAGGAGCTAACTTCATGAGCTACATACTACCAACGTCAAAATTATAAAATGGTCATATTAATTGGACTTGAATGTTTTTATACTGCAACAAAAAGTACATTGACCCCTGTTGTTCTTGTTTCTCTTCCTATAGGTCTCATTGAGTACAGAAAGTCCTCCTCTCCGTAATAATAACTAAATATTCTTGTCAGTATACTAATGTAGTCATGGAAAAATCTTATAGAACGCTTAACAAACAATTGGTGTTTTTTGTGCTTAAATGCCATGTATGTTTAAAAATAACCCTTAATAACTGATTTGAAAGTTCAATGTATATTATTGTAATGTTTATGTATAATTTTAGATTTCAAAGCGATTTCCCAGGTTTAACTATATCTTTCAAGCTCTAGGATTACTTCTCAATTTCTGTTTATTTTGTATTTTCTCATACAGTCACCTTCATGTTCTGATTTTTTCTTTTTCGACTCCATGTCGACTAAGCAATGCATTGGAAATCGAAGCATGAAAAGTTACATAAATTTAACTTCTCTCCATCTCAATATTTCACTTTACTTTGTCTTTACTTTAGTTAATTCTGAGGGAGACTTTGCATATGCACATGGCAACAATTATTTGAAATAATAAACCTAGCCTGAGAACCTGAGCATTCATGGGCCAACAGATGTGTCAACCTACTTAACAATATAGCAAAGTCATTTATTTCAATCAAGGTGATGCAGCACATGAAAATAAATAACTGAAGCTTTAAGTACAAACAGCGGTGTAACGTGTTGGAAACTGTTGCAAGTATTGGAGCATTACACACCTGTCTGGCCAAAGATTAGAAGTAGCAGAATGTTAAAATGTTGGTTTTGTTATTTACCACAGACTCCAGTGACTTTTATATGTTCACATTGTAGATTTATAAAATCAGATACAAACTGTCTCTAAGGTACAATAACTGACACAATGTTGTGCTTCAGATTCCGGCTGGATTGGTTCAGACCAACCCGATTTTTGCCATTGATCACAGAAAATTCATACAATCATCAGACTTTTTGAAGATAGAATAAAGGAGGTGTGTTATTCATTGATTTGATAGACTTTGTTTTTCTTGCATGGTTAAGGCTGGTAATTGGTTATAAGATTTTCCCGTGTTTAAATATATATATATATATATATATATATATATATATATTATATATATAATATATATATATATATATATATATATATATATATGCTGCTTCTCCTAGTGGTGGTACACTTTTTATGAGCTGTGTCGGTTAGTGGTATCCTCATCACAGACCCCTTATTAATCAATCTTCAAGCACATAAATCATTAAGGCGACAGTATCAAAAAACTTTTATACATTTTCAAAAACTTTAAACACACTTCATAGCATAGATAAGTATAAAAAACCTGAAGGTATATCGGTATAAACAGTCTTTCTGTCCCGCTCTTGAAACCACTCTTGAACGAGTCCTCCGGTAAGTCTATGAGAACTCACAACAGAGCTGATGCACAGTCCTTCCTTGCGACTTTTCGGAATGGCAATATTCCTGTTTCAACCATCTGGAAACAGGAATATTGCCATTCCGAAAAGTCAAGGAAAACCATGTTCAAGTATGCTTAAAAAAGGAATACTACAATTCTGAAAAGTCACAAGGAAGGACTATGCATTAGCTCTGTTGTGAGTTCTCATAATCTTACCAGAAGACTCATTCAAGAGTGGCTTCAAGATCGGGACAGAAAGACTGTTTATACCAATATACCTTCAGGTTTTTATACTCATCTATGCTATCAAGTGTGTTTAAAATTTTTGAAAATATATAAAAGTTTTTTGATACTGCCGCCTTGATGATTTATGTGCTTGAAGAAAGATTTTCCCGTGATCATTGGCAAAATTTGGGTTGGGCTAACCTGACCCTACCTAGATCCAGAGTGCAACATCGAACTGAGATAGCAGAAATACTTTTAATCCAAAAAAGGAAAAAATTGTCCAGTGGGATCAAACAAATAGCTACTTTATTAGAAAATACATCCACCGTAGAAGAGGGAGCAATAGATGCCACGCTAACGCGTTTCGGAAAAAAAAAATCTTTTTTCACAGCTGAACGATTTTTTTCCTTTTTTGTTTAAAGTACTTCTGCTGTCTAACCGGTTTCTTTTATAACTTGTTTTTATTTGAAACCATTTTTCAATATACAACAACAGAAAAACTGGGTGCAAAATTACATACCACATAAACAATCATATAACAGTTCACAGTCTATCATTTTGAGAGATAACCATAGCTGGATTAAGCTGAGAAGTTCGAGAATGATATTCTAAATGATTATCTCATGTCACATAGTAGTATGTCTCAAACAGGATAATATTAACTTGTGGTCAGTTAAACATCTTAAAAACTATTAAACATTGTGGTAAAAAATAATAAAAAAAAAAAAAAATAAATAAAAAAAATAAAAATAAGGGGGGGGGGGGATTTTAGTGGAAGCACCATGGGCGAAATGTAACATAGCATTTTTTTCTCGTGGCAACTGAATTTCTTGAGTCTACTTATGTTCCCCCAGCAAGCCCCCAGACCCACAAGAACCGAACCCCAGGCTGCATCATGTTATTTTTAATCTACCCAATGAATTAGCGATGCAGGTTTTCAGATACCAACTGGTATCTTTAAAGGGGATCATTATTCGTTGGATTTCCTCATTTTCTAAACAGTTTTCAATGAACGGTCTCCATTTTTGAATTTTTTTTCCTGTCTGTGTATTTTTTGCCATTTCAGTTTCCACTTGATCCATTTGCATGTAATATTTCATTAGATTAAATATTTCAAGGGTACCTGGAGAGTCCGGCTCCAGCCATTTATTTAGACGACATCGTTTGGTTGCTAGTAAGATTATATGAAGCAAATTAGGGAATTTAGTGCCTTCTGGGAAATCATGAAATAGGAGCATATTTGGGGATAAATTAACTTTGATCCCTAACCTGGCTTTTAGTTGTTCATGTATTAGTGTCCACAACCGCTGAGATGCCCTGCACGTCCACATTCCATGAATCATAGTTGATTTTGGCTGAGAGCATTTGGGGCAAGCGGTTATTCGGTTTGGGGCTAAAGTATGCGGGGGAATATCAAATCCATAGATTGCATGGTGTAGTCTAACCGGTTTCAGTCCACAGTGTCCGGAGCATGCTCGGATTCCTAAGGACTTCATCTGTGGGGAGAGTGCTTTTTTTGATATATGGTTCACGATCGAAATGAGATAGTGATATCTGATTGTGAGATTTAATGGAGACAGGAACTAATTTAAGTTTTTATTCTTAAAGCCTTTTGTATAACTCTCTCATTGAAATATGACTTATGGAGGTCCTATATACAATGCCCATAGCATGATGAGTGCCAGTGCTGTACCTTCATTTGCCTTTTATTTGATATTGTGTAATACAGTTCAGTTTACACATTATGTGGCATATTCCATTACATGCCATTTTATGAATGTAATAATTAATGCTGGGAGGTAGATCCACTTGTCACTCATGGAAACTGGTATAAACCATATAGGGGATCAGACTTTTTAATCTCCGAACAGTGATCTGAAACTGATAAGAGTAGAGACAGACAAGCTCAAGTTTAGGGCTTCATTTATGGTCAGAAAACAAGCTTAGGGTCTGGGCAGGCAGCAGAGGAAATAAGGTCAGGGACCAAGTCAAAGTCAGGAACTGGGAATCAACCCCACATAAACTACTCAATAAGTAAATGGGTAACACCAAAGATCTGGAACTGAGGTAGAAAAGGTGTTGGCTTAAATGGCCACAGGTGGCAGACAATTGGGCAGAAACAGACAGGCATCCTGCAATGGCCCTCAAAATCTATACAGCACACCCTATACAGACGTTTCCACAGAATGGTGATGTAAGACCACAATTGGGATGCTGTCAGTTGCACAGTGTGGTGCAGTGGCAATCAGCCACATCAATGACCGCAGACAGAACCGCACAACAACTCATGAAGGTATTCTCCTGCAAAAGGTTTCTCAGAATAATGCGGTGTTACAAGCAGTTGCTCTAGGTCCATAATAGGGACCCATAAATACTGTGTGTCATGCAATTTACAGTGTTGCAAACTATATTGGTGATATACAAATATTATAAGTATTTTTTATTTATTGTTATTTCTATAGCACCAACAAAAAACTGCAGAATTAGGAGAAATACTGTGTCTTTGTTGGGATTTAAACCATGACCCAAGTGCAACAGTGTAACTGCAGAAACAACCTTCTGTCTATACTCTATACAGTTAACATCATGTCTGAAGAAGAGAGCTAGTACTCTCGAAAGCTCACCATCAAGTATACTAAGTTAGCCTCTAAAAGGTATCGCCTGATTTCTTCACTCTTCTATACTCTATACAGGCAGTCCCCGGGTTACGAACAGGATAGGGACTGTAGGTTTGTTCTTAAGTTGAATTTTGGGTAAGTTGGAACAGGTATATTTATCAAATGTAACTCCAGAAAAAAAAAAGTTGTTATTTTAGTTTTGGATAGTGCAGGGAAGGATTTTTACATTTGTTTTGCTGTCTTTGCTCCTGTTAAGAAAATGTCACCTCGTTTTTACCTCATGTGCTGCTGTGGCATGCTGGAACTTGTTGTTCCACAGCTGCTATTTGCTGTGGAACATGGAACTACAAATGCCAGCATGCCCTATAAGTTCCTGTTTGTAACTGGGGGACAGATGTAAGTCAGAACGGTGTTTAGTCAGGGACTGCCTATATATACATAGTCATTATGTTTTGTATTACTTATATATAACTGTATGGTCAGTTCCAACTCAGTGCAAACGTTTGATGTATTACAATATCCTGAGCAACCTTTAGTGTATCAATGCCCTCTGCCCAATGGCATTAGTATAAGGAAGGAAATAATAATTATATCTGCTTTACAAAAACAGTCTTTCAATTTTGCTTCAATCTGTTGAGCTCTGAGTTCCTCCAGCTTGGCTAATTAATTGCATGTCTGGGGAAATAATTCAGTGTTTAATGCTCACAAAGTAATCGCAGGCAAATACCCAATCTTGTTTTTCTCCCATTATCATTCCTGCACTGCTCAGTGATTTTCCAAATAGAGTGAAGAGTTTGCCAGAACAGAATCAAGCAATGCTTCTGTCCATTTTACCAACCATTAAATCTGAGTTTTATCCCTGATGTTATGGATTTCAATATTCAGACGGGGATTGCAAAGGAATGGGCAGAGAACACTTATAATGAGAAGCACAAATGTACTTTTTAGATGCAATTATGTTTTCACAACCCATCAATATTACTAAAACAATAAATGAGACTTTATATTGGGATGAGATATGTTCCTGTTTCCATGGGCCATCTTCAGTGTGTGGGTATATAC
The DNA here is from genome assembly GCA_025379985.1 of Phyllomedusa bahiana. Taxonomy (NCBI): domain Eukaryota; kingdom Metazoa; phylum Chordata; class Amphibia; order Anura; family Hylidae; genus Phyllomedusa; species Phyllomedusa bahiana. The sequence continues at coordinate 34,348 of JAODAL010025351.1, forward strand.
ACAACTGCACAACTGAACTCTTAATGATAAAAAGTAAAGTTTGAACACAATTGACATCACGTTTCAAAACGATGGCTACGAAAAGGCTGAAAGTGTGGATACATTTAAGAAAGGATTACGTATCTTTCTTGGGAAGTACATGTATCATGCAAAGTGTGCAAATAATTTTCATGTGCTATATTTCTCTGTATCTGCCTATATACCAATCAGCCGTAGCATCAAAATTAACTAAAATTGTGTAGGTCCGTCTCATACTCCCAGTGCAGGTCTGTCCAATTAAAGTACGAACTCCACAAGATTTTTGATGGTGTACTAAGACATTAACAGTACATCCTTAAAGGGGTTGTCTCACTACATCGATTCATCTTACTTCAGTCCTGGTGTCTTGGTTTCAGGGCCGTGTTTACTGGCTTCTACTAGGCTGCAGTAGAAGCCAGGACTGTAGCTATAGCAACCAGTGCTGACAGCCTATCAGGAGATATTGAACAGGTCTGTAGCTATAGTGACTGGCAACAAACAGACTGAAACCAATTTGCATTTAAAATCTTTGCTTTTTACAGGACGGAAAAATCAAAGAAGGCAATGCCTTTTTATTCCAAAACATCGTTTACATACATTGCAGTCAGTACTTAGTTAGTAGTTTCGTGGTAAAATCACAGAATTTTCAACATTTCACTTGTCAGTGGTATGCAATCTCTTCCGAGCTGACTGATGTGGGGCCAAAAACTCCCTGTTTCACACGCTCAACGTTTCGGAAATCACTTTCCTTCTTTAGGCAGCGTAGTCAGAGTCACATCATGATATTGTCACATTAAGCAGACGATGGTTGCTTAATGTATCACATTCAGTGGTGTGACTCTGATACGCTTTCCTGAAAGGAAAGTGATTTCCCGAAACGTTGCAGCTGTGTTTAAAATGGAGGTTTTGGTTTCCCCATCATCAGCCGGAAGGATTCATACCCTGACAAGTGAAATGTTTAAAATTCTGTATTGTACCCCCCAAAAAAAAACTACGCTAAGTAATGACGCATTTGTATGTAAAAGGGTGATTTGGGAATATAAGGGGATGTGCCCTTTATTGAGTTCCCTACGCTAGTAAAAAGCGCAAGATTTTAAATGCAAATTGTTTTTAGTCTTGTTTGTTGCCATCAAATTTATTACAAGGGGGAAGAAAAAATCCGGGGCATGACTGAATAAAGGGTCCTTAATATAAAAAAGGAAATAAAATATGACAGACCCTTTAAAAGTATTGAAGCTTAGCTATAGTGACCTGAGGAGCTGATGCAGCCAATACAAGGGGGATATCTTAGGAATAGGTAAACACTGTTAAAGGAACATATTGCAAGTGACTTTTTTTTGCAAGAATTTAACATAAAAAGCAATCCTTGTAGTGAGACAACCCCTTTAATGTCCTGGAAGTGGTAGTAAGCACTCCATGGATCAGACTTGTTTTTTCTGGACATCTTACAGATGCTCAATCAAATTCAGATCTGAGTAATTTGAAGTCATATTCCACAAACCATTCTTGAGCGAGTTTGCAGTGTGGTAGGGATAATATTCCTGCTGAATAAGGCCACTATGATTAGGGAATATCATTGCCATGAAGTGGTATACTTGGTATACAATGTTTAGATAAGTGGCGCATGTTTAGTTAACATTCACATAAATGCTAGGACCCAAGATTTGCCAGTAGAAAGTTCCCCAGAGAACCAGACTACCTCCATCGATGCACATACATATGGCCATCCACATGGTAGAATAGGAAATGCAATCTGTATATGTGGAAGTGTTATTGATGTCTTATTAACAAGCAGATCTAGAAATTAGGTGAAGCACTGAACCAATAAATCTCTCAGTATACAAAAAAAAAATATCTCAGTATACAAAGTTTAATCCAAACTTTTTTTAAGCACTAGGCCTGAAAAGGCCTTAAAGAGAACCTGTCACATAGTTTATGCCCCCCTTGCTGAGGGCAGAATAAGCTAGTGTCAGACCTGCTATTTCCAGTGCTGTGTCTCTTATTCTGTAAGATGCTGTAGTTTTTTCGTGTATTTAATGCTCAAATCTGCATTTTTCAGCCAAAAAGATTCAAACAACGAGTCAGTTTTTTTTCAATCCCCGCCCAACTGAGACTACCCTCGTCCCACTCTCACCTGATAAACCAATATACCATTTGATAGGTAGAAACATGTGAATAACTGTCAGTGGGGCGTAGCAGCCATTAGGTGGGCAGAGCCACACCTGCTCTTGGAATAAGATTTGAGGGGTAAATGCTCTAAAACTACAGCAACTTGCAGAAATAAAAGCATGGTTCACACGGCTAAAATGGCCAGTATTTCGGTCCGTAATTACCGCCGAAGTGCGCCAATAACGGGCCAAAAACCGACCCATTCATTACGGTAATATCACATTTCTCATAGAGAACTATGGATTACGTCTCCATCTCCCGCCCGCGAAGCCGCTGGCGTGGAGATAATTTTCACATGTCCACTTTCTAGCGGCCGTATACCGCCGCTAGCAGTGATAGTCTAAATGGGCCGGCGAAGTGCCGGGCCCCCTGCTTTACTCCCCGCTCCCCCCCCCGTCCACACGCGTAATTGCGGGGCGTAATTACATCCCGCAATTAAGCCGTGTGAACATAGCCTAAGGGACACAGTGCTGGGAACAGGAGGTCTGTCACTAGCTTGTGCTACCCTTTTATCTTTCAACAGTCATAACTTTTTTTTTCAGTGACACAGTTATATGAGGACTTGTTTTATGTGGGAGAAGTTGTATTTTTGGAGAGTGTAGTTTAAGTTTACACATAAATTACGGCGTCATTTTTTAAATTTTTTTAATTATAGCGTGAACATAAAAAATGCTTTTCTGTATTTTTTCAATTCCAATTCCACACTAAATAACCTGGATAGATTCATTTTACAGGTTATTATGGTTGTTTGGATATCGAATATGTGTATGTTTCTTTTTTATGTGTAATATATGCACAATCATTTTTTTTATTAAATATTTATTTTTATTTTATTATTTATTTTATCCACAATTCTTTGCTTTTCCTTTTTTAAACGTCGTGAAGGAATAACTATTTTTACACTTTAAAAAAAAAATTGTATTACACTTAGTAGTGTACTAGCACACCCCTGTATGCTTATACATTACATTCTGTGTCAGTATGACAGTATATTTCATAGTGTGCCCTGACAGCAGGCTTACTATACTGATAGCCTTGAGGCTACTGTAGGTCACCAAGTCTGACTGTCTATACATTCTCCAAGCTCCATTTGGCTTTGGGACTCCCGGTGATCCAGTGGAGAAGGGGAATCCCCCGAAATATTGCACGGGTGTGCGCTACGTTCAGCTCGGTGCCTGAAGGCTCCGCACTACCCATTTTCGGGAGTATGCCCAAATTCGTTTGAACTGCTGGATCTATGCTGAAACAAGAGACTTGAGTATAACACTGGTTATTTTAATGTTTAAATATTAATATTATTAATTGGAAGTGCTAAAGGTTTCATGCACGAAAAGAGTTGTTTAAATAAAATAGCAATTATCCATTTACCGTACATTTTCATATGATGGAGTGATTGTTCGAGAGGCCGGAGAAACCTCTCCAAAAGTCGGTGTGGTTACTCATGGTTGTTAAAATCACGGTGCTTCGATTTATAGCACACTAAAATATGACATTTCTCTATTAAATCACACAAAATATTAATATGTATTTTTACAGTCCGAAACATGTTAAAAGAACAGTCCTGTGTCTAGCTATTGCTATAGCATACTTGTTATGGCACACCCTGGATTTCTTTTGATTCCCCTCTAAGAGGTTCACCTAAAGTGTCATGTCTCTTCTAGTGAGTTGATTCTTGTTGACTGGCCTGCACAATATCAAAAATCATGAACAATCTTGGTGATGGGACTGAGCTACTGAGCATGTTTCCACTGACACTAGACATATTAGATGAGAGAGGGAGTCAATGAAATAGGAGGCACTATATTAATATGCAGGATAATTCTTTCAAATCATTTTAAAATTGAAAAATTAGGTTCTGTTTGGGTCTAACAGAGAAATGTCTATATTTAATCATTAGGTTTTATTAATTACCCCATCACAGAGAAATAAAATTTTTCCCTTACCTTGCCAATGTTGTGATCATTAGTTGGCTATTGGCATTCACATTAAGAAAACACATTTTCCCATCTCCAGCCTTTCTGGCTTAAAGTTACAGAGATCATTCCCCTAGTGATAGACATTTACTTGGATAATAACCCATTTACACTCTTACTCTTTGCTATCCCATTATCTACCAGTACTTTGAAATACCACCTAATCTCTTGTTTTACTAAATGAGGCTAATGCCATAATTCTGAGAATATGGCACTTTACCTCCTGCCCGCCCATCACCAACTGGTTTAGAGAGCTACACCTCATCCAGTGTATGGAGGAACTCCACAGTGACTCTCTAGGGGTTGGTCGTATATACCTTCAGGCCTGGGGCAGGTGGGTCTTCTTCTGCAACTCTGAGCAGTATCGCACGTACACAAATTCTCCATCCTTCTTTTTGTTTGGTTTTCTCTACTTGAGTGTTTTCATGATCCCTGGCATTGGATTGACATCAGCTAAACCGTTTTATATTGTTTTCTTCTAAAATGTTTACTATACACAGTTGAAACCAGAAGTTTACATACACTACATAAAAAGACACATATGCATATTTTTCTTACTATCTGACATGAAATCAGAATAAACTTTACCCGTTTTAGGTCAATTAGGATTTACCAAAATTATTTTTTATTTGGTCAATATGCCAGAAATAATGAAGGAGAATTTTTTTAAGGCATTTTTTTTTACTTTCTGCAAAGTCCAAAAGTTTACATACATTTCCTTAAGTAATTGGTAGCATTGCCCTTAAACTGTATGAATTGGTCAAAACGTTTTGGATATCCTTCCACAAGCTTCTCACAATTAGTTGGTTGTAATATTGCCCATTTCTCGTAGCAGAACTGTGTAACTGAGCCATTTGTAGGTCGCCTTGCTCACACCTTCATTTTCAGCTTTGCCATAAATTTCAATAGGATTTATAACAGGCGCTTGTGATGGCCAATCTAAAACATTGACTTGGGTTTCCTGTGAGCCACTTTTTGTAACCAGTTTGGACTATATGCTTCAGTAATTTCCATTTGGAACGCATTTCCACCAAGCTTTAACTTCCTTGGCTTGAGTCCCTTGAGATATTGCTTCAGTATTGCTACCTAATCTTCTTTCCTCAGTGAATGCCATCTATTTGTGAAGTGCACCATCCCCTCCTGCAGCAAAACAACCCCAACAGCATTATGCAGCCACCCCAGTGTTCACATTTGGGATGGTGTTCTTAAGCTTGCAACCGTCTACCTTTTTCCTTCAAAAGTAATGATGGTCATTATGGCCAAACAGTTCAATTTTAGTTTCGCCAGACCACAGGACATGTCTCCAGATGTAGGTCTTTGTTACCGTGTGAGCATTTTCAAACATTAATCTAGCTTTTTATATGTTTCTTTAGGGTAGTGGTTCTTTCTGGCAGAGTGGCCTTTCACCCATGTTTATACAGTTACTCGTTGCACTGTGATAAATGGACACAATCTACCAGCTTCCGCCAACATCATCACAAGGTCCTTTTGAGCTTTCCTTCTTGGGTTGATATTGCACATGTCGGACCAAAGCACGTTCATCTCTCAACACAGAACCTGTCTCTTCCCATCTTGTTGAACTTGCGTATAAATGGTTCGTACTAGATGATCGAGGCATCTTCAGGTATCTGGAAATTGGCACCCAAGGATGAGCCAGACTTGTGCAAGTCCACAATTCACTTCCCTGATATCTTTGTCCAATTTCTTAAGACTTTTCCATGATGTTACACTCAGAACATTGGTGTTTCTGTGTGCGAATTAAGTACATCCACGTGTGTTCTCTAATTAACTCAGATGTTGCCAATAAACTTCCAAAGACATGACATCATTATATGGGCTGTCCTAAATTGTAATCCTAGTGTATGTAAACATTTGACTTTGCAGAAAGTAATAAAAATGCCTTAAAAATTATCTCTCTCATTATTCTGGCATTTGGCAAAAAAAATAATTTTAGTAATCCTAATTGACCTAAAATGGGTGTCTCTTACCCAATAACATGGTTGGGTCAGCAAAAATTGTTATGTATTTTATTGTCTCTGGACTGCGATCTTCTTACAGGAGATGTCTCCATTGGAAGATTCCTTTCTTGATTATATGTTGATTGAATTTTCTATTGCAATGTACTGTGATTGCAGTTCTCTTTTGTATTTTTCTGCATTTTTTTCTTGAAATGTGTATATTTAATTACCTGCTTATTAGTATCTGTACTTCTGTAATCAGCTATGAATAAAACTTTTTTCAATCAGAAAAAGTAAAAAGCAAGCAATAAACCCTAATTTTTTATGTAGAAATAATAGCTAGTATGTTAAACCTCCCTCACATTAAAATACAAAACAAAGTTCCATGATTGTGATCAATAATCAATATACATTAAAAACTACAGTATATGGATTTTGGTTGTTTTCCCCTAACAATATTAATAGCATAAATTAAACTAATGATTTCATAGAGCTAATTATTATTAAAAAAACACATGCTGGACAGGTTCAGATGTCATGAAAAAGGAGACCGGTGTTTCATTGAATGAGAGCGATGCAAGATTCCCTAGACAAAAGTCTCTGAGCGAAAACGTTTGGGACATGCTCTATGAATAATATGTTCTATATTTACTAACTTCACCCGGATCCTGTTTTGATTTTGTTTACTGTGATTCACATTAATGGAAGAATAAAGTTTTTTTAATTGCATCAAGAAAATCTATGTGTGCCGTTGGTTAGATGGACTGTAGGTTCAGATGCTATAACCAACTGGTACATACTGTAGATGAACTAAGTATTGATGACCATGAAATGTTTTACTAAAACATGCAACAGTAGTATTGTCAGAAACTTCATGGGTTCGTTTCCTTTTTTAGTTTCTTGTATTTGATTCTAACACTGAGACACATTTTCACAATCCAAGTAGTGCTCATGTACTGTCATCCAAAGTAAATTAGCAATGATCTGTTGATAAGGGAGTCTCTGATTTGAGCTTCATGCAAAAAAATGTAGCCTTCAGCACGCGCTTCATTATTCCAATAAAATGCACTTTATCTGTATATCTTTAAAACATATTAAAATCAAAGAAAAAATATACACATAATACAGACACATAAAAAATGTCAACGTGTTTCGAGCCTACTCAATGGGCTCTTAGTTGTGATCTGATTTGAGGCGTAACGTAAAAATTCCTGGGAAATATCTCAAGGTGGTGCTCCAGCTAGGTGATTAGATGGCTTGTGAGCTTAAAACTTCATAAATTTTATTCTTTATCCTTTAAAAATACATAGCTTCACTGAGCATGGAGGCTGCAGATGTAATGTCCATACATCAAGACGCATGACGCGTTTCAACTTTAAAAAGTCTTATTCATTGTGCAAGTGAAGTTACCTATGGGTTGCTTCCTGATATAGGTTGGAGTTCTAAGGATGTGGTTTTCAAAAAGTTTTAACCCTTCATTGTCCTTATGATTTCAAAGTTAGAAAAATCGCAACAATGTGTTTTTAACTTACATGTCTGAAAAGGTTGTTGCGATTTTTCTAACTTTGAAATCATAAGGACAATGAAGGGTTAAAACTTTTTGAAAACCACATCCTTAAAGACTCCAACCTATATCAGGAAGCAACCCATAGGTAACTTCACTTGCACAATGAATAAGACTTTTTAAAGTCGAAACGCATCGTGCGTCTTGATGTGTGGACATCACATCTGCAGCCTCCATGCTCAGCGAAGCTATATATTTTTAAAGGATAAAGAATAAAATGTATGAAGTTTTAAGCTCACAAACCATCTAATCACCTTGCTTTTTGAGCGTTGTTCACTGGAGCACAACCTTGAGATATTTCCTTGTGCCTTTCCCAATGAGGAGTTGATTGGGATCTCCGAGTAAGTGAGCTGACTTATACTATTTATTATTAAAAATTCCTGGGCTCCAATGCAAAATCTGTAAAACCACCAACATCATTATGTTCCATTTACTGGCAATATTTTATGTGACAAGGGCCTTTGGGTTACTCTCAGGCACCTGAGACAGGCACCACATATAGTACATTCCGCTGTCTGATGAAAACTGAATCCATACAGACAACAACCTATGTAACTTTATTCCCAGTAGAGCTCAGGTGAATAAAATGCAATATAAAAAAAAGACTAATTCATAAATAATACAATACATATTGATCTTGACGGACTGCCTCAAGCACAAAATGCAAACATGACATTAGCAAGACATAAAATGAGTGAAAGTGAGAACCTATCAAAGAGAGGACTGGCTTACTTCAGCTGATTAACAAGAGGTAAAGGCATGTTAAACAAAAGCAGAAAAGGGTGGTCAAAGTAGAGAAAAGTATAATTTACATTTCATTTGCCAAAAATGGAATGAAAAGAATATGCTCTTCTGGATCAAAAGCAGACTAATTACTGAATGATGAAAATGATGAACAATAACTATGACTGAAATTTTGCTGAAGATCATTTACTATCTAAGTAGGGGGATTTTGGGTAAATGAACTGTTTCAAGGCACTCAGCAGATGGCCCATAACCCATAACAATTAAGATCATTGAGGGTGCGATAAAACAGTGTAGCAGTGGTAAGGTAATGTCCCTCACAAAGAGAAAGATGCAAAGCTGTCAGTAGAAAAGCGCAGAGATTCAGTAATTTCAACTTAAAAGATATCAAGCAAATATCTCATTAAATGTTCTGAAGCAGCATAATTAAGAAGATGATGCACTAAAACAAAAAATATGTAAATGAAATATACTATTAATAATGGAAAATGAAGCTAAAAATGTCTCCAGTTTTCCTGTAAATGTTTACTCGACAATAATAAGTAGCCCTTCAAGATGCCAAATGTTCTCGCTGTGTACTAAAGGAATGGAAATAGGACACAGAGAGGGGGCCTTTAACCTCTTAATGACCCTAGACATATTAGTACCTTCTAGGGTCGCTAAGGGGCTTTGTAGCAGGATCGCAGCTAACAGCCGGCGGTTATAGTGCGGGTGTGCGCCACCGCCATCCCGCACTGTTTAACCCTTTAAACATGGCCATAGACTCTAAATGAATGAGAAACGGTGCCGCACGCAATTCCTCACTCCGATTGTAGTAGCTGACGATGAAATCGCAGGGTTCCGATTGGTGAACATGGCATTTGGAAGCCTTGTGAAGGCTTCTATCGCTGCCATGTTTTCGGTTTTACTTCTTCCTGCCTCAGGCAGGAAGTGGGGAAATGGCCATATCGGTACCCCCTAATGCATTGTCTATACAATGCATTAGGTTGTAGAAATGATCGCGCTCCCTAGTGGTGAAGCACCCTAGGGGGACTCAAAGTTACAGTAAAAAAAAATCTTTTAATGTGTAAAAAAAATATTAAAAGTTGAAATCACCCCCCTTTTGCTAGTTTACAAATAAAATAATAAAACCCGGGCAAAACCCTACATGTTTGGTATTGCCAGAATCGTATCAACCTGTAGAATACAGATAACTCATCATTTATACCGGAGAATGAACGCCCTAAAAAAAAAAAACATCAAATATAGCACAATTATATTTTTTTCCCATTTTGTCCCACTTGGAATTTTATTGCGGTTTTTCAGTATATTCTATAGTACAGTGAATAACACAATTAAAAAAATACATCCTGTCCCGCAAAATAAAAACCCTCATCTAGGTAGGTGGAAATATAAAAAATGTATGGCTCTTGGTTGGTGGTGGTTGTGGGGGGAAATGAGCGTATCATCCAACAACGCAAGGTCCTTTCGGGGTTATTGAGGTTGTCTCATAACACACATCATTTGTGTCGGTCTGGGGTGCCTGAAGTTGTTGGTTGTGCCCATCAGAAGAGTTGTTCTTAGGGCGCACTAGTGGCGCTGATTCTTGAGACCCATCTTCAAATTACTGTAGTACAGTCTTACTCTGGTGAACGTCATCCTCTTCTATATGTAATTATACATGCAAGAAATTGTGATTCAGAAAACTGCTCCACATAACATACTAGGACAGAGTAATGAATGCTATGATATAATAGCTACAATTCTGTGTTGTTACACATTATAATTAAATGCTGTCTATTCTAGTGTAGGTTACACATATAATAATTTGTAGTAATCAAAAATAGATCAATTGAGGGAAAAGAACTACAGCATCTATCAGGGGAGCAGGAACAAGACATAACAAATCCAGCGAGGAAAGTGGGCCATTATTTTGAATTGATAAATGGCTGTTTTGCTGGCAGTGCATTATACTCTAATATAATATAACCCTTATGTATTGATTTGTGGTTATCTTTAGATTCATTTCATGCTATCTGTGTCAAGAAGAGACCTTTCAAGTAGATGTCTGATATTGAGGTTGGTTTCCTTGTATTTTACTTGATTAAATGGGAAATGAATCATGTTGCATTGTTAAGATTTATGACTTAAAATTTGATACATTTTCTTTGACAGAGGTAATGTTAAACTGTATGCGTTAGGGACAGAGCATTTTTTAAACTTCTAGCATTTTCAGGATGTTACATATCCTTGCTTACCCATTCAAAATTCACATTGTCTCGCCATTCTATAACAGATCATATATTCTCAAGGTGGTCTGGACTATGGCAACCCTCTCAATTTTAGACATATTTGTAAGAGTTATATTACTAATTACATTTGTAAGTAATGAAGTTGCTAAATGATAAAATTGTAGTTAAACAAGTGCGGTTATAGGAATAAATTTTCTACAATTTTGTATTAGGATCGTATAAAAACAGTGCGACTTATTTATGAAAATTGTCTATTCGTAAGACAGTCTTGTCTTTGTTGTCCATAGCAACCAATCAGAGCTCAGCTTACATTTCTTTTATGTGGTCTTGGCGCGGGTGGGGCGTGGTTTGGGCCACGGCTTGCGCCGAGGGTTTGCAACCATGCAAATTAATAGCAGGGGGCAAACCGCGCCGCGAACCGTGGCCCAGCCGCGCACCACACGCGCCGCCACCCTCGGCAGCACCGCGCGGCCGCCACGCAGAGCACTCTCCGTCAAGAATTGACAGGAGAGTTCTCCACACGTGCGGGTTTGGCCGCAGCCCCGAAGCCGCGGCCAAACCCGCGGCGTGTGGATATTAACGCGGTTTCCCATAGGAAACCATGTTAATAAACTCAGAACCCGGCCATAACCGCGGCCAAATCCGTCATGTGAACATGCCCTAAAAAAATTAAAGCTGAGCTCTGATTGGTTGTTAAGGGCAACAAGGAAAGTCTTCTGCTTAGACAATTTTCATAAATGAGGCAAAACATTTCTATTTCCTAAGGACATAGTTTTGAAACAGTCAAACCAGTTCATATTTTTATTGTCTAGGCTATAATTATGCTTTTCTTCACGTCTGAAAACTTGAGTTTTATGATATAATATGCTATGAAGCCAAAAAAAAAGAGTATGTTCAAAGCTTTTTACTAGATTTTGGAACAAAGGTACATAGATGATTTCCCTTCAGCCATAAAAACATAAGTGAGGTTGGACAATAGTGTTGGGAGATGCAGTCTGGCTCACAGTCAGTTTCCCAATTCATTCTGAAGGTGTTTCGTGAGGTTGTGATCTTTGAAGTTCTTTGCAGTCCAACTATATTCTTTCCTGTCAGTGGCTCAACCCAACTATTAAGACAAATATTTCTTCTTCACCAAACTTAAGGTATGCAAGAATATTAAGGAGTTGGGATATTTGGTTGACTAATATGGTTGACACTGTGTAGTGCCAGCAGAGCCAATATCAAAACAGCAAAGAGAGCCAGAGCCCTGAGCTTCTGCTTAAGCAATGGTAGGAAAGATCCGGTAGGGAGGAAGGCAAGGTGACTTGAAAGCAAGCTAGTGCAGCCAGAGAGCAGGCACCAAAAAGAAGTGCAATGAGTGAGGAAGTCATGACCTAAGAGTGACTAGTGAACAGACTCATGTGATGCAGAAAGGTCATTGGAGGACAGTCTGCTGAGGAGCATAGCAGCAGGAATAACAGTGGCTGGTGGTGGGCAAATGGAGACTATGCAAGGTAAAAGAGGAAAACTCTTCACCTGTAGGCATATTGCCAAAGATAGGCTCCCCATATAGAATATAGGCCTCAATTCTGTTTACATTAAGAGTAGTTCCTAGGTTTCTGCTGAAGGTTCAACTTCCTCATTGAGTGTCATACAGCCAGTGGAACCCTTTTGATCTCTGCAGAATCACCTACAGATACAGAAAAGATAAACTTAACAGACAATGCTCCACTGTGGCACAGTGCTTTTTAGTGGCGTTTGATGTGATGTGATATCCCTGTCAATTTAAACTTTGATACATCTGTACCTAAATTAAATGGTATTTGTGACGAAAAAGCCCAACCGCCGGCCCACTCGAGGGACGACGGCCTGACTTGTGGCGTATCTCGACGTTGCAAGGCCCCCTAGGGGTGCACGAGGTCAGCCAGATACTGTTCCTCTGTTAACGCTTGTCCACACTGGCCGAGGGAGAAAACCTAGCTGCCTCCAGTTGTCTCGTTTGTTTATTAGACCGGTGCGGTCCCGACTTAGATCAGGGCCAGGAACCAACCCTTGGTTAGCTATATTTCATAGACCGAGTACTAGGCGTGTGGGGGCCGATGATAAAGACAGACTAACTCAGATTAATGTTTATAGATTTAATTAGTCTTGGAGGGCACACTAGACAAATATATACAAAAGGATAATAATATACAGAGTCAGAGGTGCACATACAGGTATGGGTTACAGACAAAAAGCAGTTAAAATGGGTCAAGTCACCGTTGGTTTGCGGTCCACACGGGGGGCATATGTGGCCTGGCTTCTGTGGGTGGATGTTCCTGGAAATGCTGTTAGGTACCCCCCTCCATGGATCAACAGCAGACCCCACAGGGGGCTCCTGCTTATATTGTGAGTGGACAGCCCACGTGGCAGCCCCTTTCACGCCCCCACACCCCCTTTGGGACGGTCTAGAAACTCCTCCCACTCAGGTCATGCAGTTTCTGATACAAACACAAAATGGACCATAACCGGCAGGGCATTGCAGAACGAGCCGGTAGCACCTCAGAACCGGCGGGCCTACCACGCCCCGGATATCAAACACGCCTATCTATGGCTTCGTAGGAAGGTCGGGTATCTCAGTTCCCTGCATCCAAAAACCTGGAAATGGTGGCTGTGTGGTGGGAGTTCCATGTTTTGCGATAGAATCGCATGGACCAGTTATGAGCGATCGCCTATTCGATATGAAATATCGGAGCGGGTCGGCTAGGTTGATAATTAAAAGTCTTTGAAGCTTGGAGGTTTGGGGCCAGCATTTGTTCATGCTAATTGATGGAAGTGAGGTTCTTTTGAGGTGTCCATGTATCCTGCTGTGCCAACATCCTATGGAGAGCATTTACAATGGGTCTTTGGCTGTGCTGATTAACATGTAAATTGCTTTCCTGGGGGTCTGACTTGTCTAGGTTGGAGAGATTACTCATATTGAGTCAATTTCCTTCACACCTCCCCCCTTTTGAGGGCGCTAGGGGGCAGCACCTCCACGGTGCTCCACCAGACGCCCAGGTGACCCCTTCCCCTGTCGGGACAGCCCATCGGCGTTGCCGTGGTCTCGGCCCTTCCGGTGGTGAATGACGAATTTTTACTGTTGGAACGACAGGCTCCAGCGTAGCAACCTCCCATTGGTTCCGGAGACCGTGTGTAACCAGCTCAGAGGGTTGTGGCTTTTTTCCACAATGAAATGACGCCCGTATAGGTAGGGCTGCACCGCTGACAGGCCCACACTATTGCCAGGCAATTCTTTCTCCATGGTGGAATGGGGCCACTTTCCTCGGCAGAAGCTTCCGGCTCAGGTACATAACGGGATGTTCCCTGTCCCGTTGTGCCCACCTGGCTGAGCAACTGAAACCGAGGAAAAAGTAAATGGGTCGGTTTGTACTATAACTGCCGGGTGAAGTCGGCGGCTTGTAGTACTGGGAGCGGACAAGGCGGCCTTGAGGGCTTGGAAAGCCTTCTCGCATCATTTGTCCAATCGACTGTGGAGGGCAACCTCTTCGGGTGAGGTCTGTCAGGGGCTTTGCCAGGCTACTATAGTGTGGAACAAACCTCCGATAGTACCCAGCGGTGCCCAAGAAGGACATCACCTGCTTTTTGGTCCTGGGGGGGGGCCAGGATGCGATGGCATCCACTTTTACGGCTCTGGTTTTCAAGTCCCCCCCACCTACCGGTGCCCCAGGTAGTGGACCTCACTCATGCCCAGCTGGCACTTTTCGGCTTGATGGTAAAGGGCCTGCCTGGTGGACTCGTCCGAGCACCTGCGTCAGGTGCTGGAGGTGTTCTCCCAGGTGGACTAAAAAAATGGCTATGTCATCCAGGTACGCAGCCGCGTACCCTTCAAGTCCCTTGAGCAGCGTGTTGACCATCCGCTGAAATGTGGCAGGGGCATTCTTCATGCCGAACGGCATGACGGTGGACTCGTACAGTCCAAATGGGGTGATAAAAGGCCCAGAGCGTTCCTTGCCTCACGGGTCAAGGGGATCTGCCAATATCCCCGGCTCAGATCCATGATGGTCAGGTACTTGGCCCGCCCAACTGATCGAGCAGGTCATCGATGCGTGCCATTGGGTACGCATTAGTGACCGTGACAGCGTTGAGCCCCCTGTAGTCCACGCAGAATCGGGTGGTCCGATCCTTATTGGGGACGAGGACTACAGGCGAGGCCCAGGCACTGTTGGACGCCTGAATGACCCCCAGCTTCAGCATCTCGTCAATCTCCTCAGATGTGCTGCTGCAGTTCGGGGGAGATCCAATATGCTGAACGCCGGATTGGGGGGGTGATCCCCGGTGTCCACGTGATGGACGGCTGACTCCGTCCTTCCAGGCACGTTAGTGAACAATGCCCTGAAGGGGTGGAGAGTTGCCAACAGCTGGGACCGTTGGTCCTCCAGGAGCTGTCCACAAATCTCCACATCCTCTATGGATCCACCTGCCCTGACCGGGGCAAGCATGTCCAAGAGGTTCTCCGTCTCACCTACTTCGGGCAGGTTGCACACGGGAAGGGCACATGCCTCCCGCTCATGATGCGCCTTCATCATGTTCACGTGGAAGGCCTTCCGCCTTCCCCGGTCGTGGTCCAGGGTGACCAGGTACGTGACTGCGTTGAGTTGCTGGTGCACGACATATGGGCCTTCCCAGGCTGCCTGAAGCTTGTCCTGTGGTACGGGGACCAGTACCCACACTTTCTGACCCACCTGGTAGGTCCTCTCACAAGCGTTCTGGTCGTACCACTGCTTCTGGTCGGCCTGGGCCCATCGCATATGCTCATGCACTAGCTGTGTCAAGGCCTGCATTTTGTCACGGAAGCGCACAACATATTCAATGACCGACACCTCCGGGGTTGCTAAGTCTCCTTCCCAGGCCTCCTTCACCAAAGCCAGGGGCCCCCGCACACGTCGCCCATACAGGAGCTCGAAGGGAGCGAAACCCGTTGAGGCCTGTGGAACTTCCCGGTATGCGAATAGTAGGTGTGGGAGGTACCGCTCCCGTCGCGCCCGTGGGTGTCGACCAACATCTTAAGCATCTGCTTCAGGGTGCCATTGAACCGTTCACACAGGCCATTAGTCTGTGGGTGGTACGGGCTGGCCACCAGATGTTGCACCTGTATCAGCTTACACAAGGACTCCATTAACTGCGACATGAACTGGGTCCCCCAGTCAGTGAGCATTTCCCGGAGAAAGCCCACTCGAGAGAAAGTCTCCAGTAAGACGGTGGCCACCTTGTCGGCCCCTAGGGACAAACAAGGCTCCCGCTTTGGGTACCGAGTGGCGTAGTCTACTACCGTCAGTACGAAGCGTTTCCCGGAGCTGCTGGGAATGGACAGCGGTCCAATTAAATCCACAGCCACCCTCCTGAAAGGCTCATCTATGATAGGCAGAGGTACCAGTGGGGCTTTGGGCCTCGGCCCCGCCTTCTCCACCCTCTGACAGGTGTCGCACGAACGGCGTAGGCAGCCACATCAGTCCCATTTTGGCCAGTAAAAATGCTGGGCCGGGACTTTCCTTGGTCTTGGTGACCCCTAGGTGTCCGGCCATCGGAATCTCATGCGCAACCCGCAACAACTCCGCCCTGAACGGATAGGGTACCACCAACCGTCGGTCCCTGGGCCACGCCTCGGTGAAACCCGGTCGGACCGTCACCCTGGTTTCAGCCGTCCTTGGTCACAGACCACCCGTGCAGTGTCTGAGTCCAAGGGTGGCTGTGCCGCCTGCTCCTTGAGAGCTTTCAGGCTGTCGTCAGCCGCTAACGCTGCCTGAAACTTTCGACTAGACGTGGTCAGAATGGATGAGGACTGCCACGTCATTTTGTCGGTTCCATGGGACCTATCCCTGGCCCTCAACCCACCCTGGAAATTACCTGGTCCGATGGGAAGTTTCCGTCGGGCCCTGAGGGGGCCCCTGGCTCCTGGCCCGCCCACTGCGCGCGCCAGCGGCCACCACCGCTGCACCCGCTGGTGGGGCTCCCTCCCCCTCGGCGTCTAGATAAGTCGCCAGTCTGCTTGGCTCTGGCCCTCCGACATCCTGTTTGCGGGGAGACCCTGCTCTGTGGCCTTTCCTGGGAGCCCTGCCCCACCTGCATGCTCCCCCACTGTAGCTGTTTTGCCCTTGTCTGCCCTGGCTGTGGGGGGGACCCTGCCCTGTGGACTTTCCTGGGAAGCCCTGCTCACCTGCATGCTCCCCCACCACAGCTGTCTGCCCCTGTTTGTCCCCTCTTGATGCCACACCAGAGGACAACGATTCCCAGCAGGGCTTGCTGGACACCATCCTGCTGCCCTATTGCAACATGCTGATCTTATCTCCTCTCCACAGGATGGGAGGAACCCACCATATCACCCACCTCCATACTCCCCCCAGTATGCATGTAACACACATTGTACCAATATTAAAATGGTTGGATGACAAATCACACTTGGGGGGGGAAAACCTTGGGGGTTCAGGGCCTCAAAACGGGCTACCAGCCGCCCAAGTCTGTCCCTAACAAAAAAACTAGCTGGAATGTTCGGCGATACCCCCAACTCCCGCATTCCCTGCCTGGCACCCACAAGTCCAAATACACCCTGGCAATGGCAAACACCCGGGACAACGCCTCCAATTCCGGAGACAGGCAGGTCTTTCGGGTATCATGTCCTTTGGGGGACACCAGCTCAGGCCCCACCACAGTCATCTCCGCGCCCGGTGTCCAAGAGTCCCATGGCAACAGACCGGCCTACGGTGACTGGCTGGTAGGTTTTCAAGGGCCTTCCCCCACCCCACCCACACACAAAACATTGGGGGGCCTTGGAAAGGGGGACTGGGATGGGCCCTTCTGGCGCTGGGGACATGCGGCCTTAAAATGTCGGGGTTCCCCCACAGACGTGGAAGCATGGGCTGGGGGCCCCCTGGACTTAGGGGTAGGGACAACTGGCCCTGCGGGCATCTTACCCCCTCTCCAGCTGGTGTGCTTCCTGGCCTCCGGTGCCCGATTGTTGGCATACTCATCCGCGAGGTTTGCTGTGGCGGTGGCCCCCTGCGGTTTCCGGTCACGAAGGTGCTGCTGGAGGTCCTCTGGGCAGTTCCACAAAAACTGCTCTGTGGCGATGAGCTCCTTCAGCTGCTGGACGGTGGTGATCTTTAACCCCGAGGTCCACTGGTCGACTGCTCTCTGGAGGGCCCGCATGTGGTCGGCCCAGCTGTCTGTAGGACCCCGATGCAAACTCCGGAGCTTCTTCCTGTACATCTCAGGAGTGAGGTTGTACTGCCGGATCAAAGCCTGCTTGACGTCCTCGTAGGTCAGGGTGCCATCGCTGGGCAGGTCCCCGAAGATCTCCAGAGCTTTACCTCTGAGACGAGGAGTCAGAAACCGGACCCACTGGTCCTCAGGCACATGGTGCTGGCGGCAAATTTTTTCAAATGCCAGCAAGAATGTGTCCAGGTCTCCACCTTTATCCAGATGGGAAAGTCATCCGCCCTTAAAATTCGGCCTGGTCTGAGGAGGCTCTTGACTGGCCAGGTGGGACTTGGCCTTTTCCAGCTGTAGCACCTGTAATTGGTGGTCACGGTCCCGCTGACGTTCCTCGGCCCGCTCCCGACGTTCGGCAGCTGCCGCCTCTAGCCGCTCGCGACGTTCTGCAGCTTCCGCCTCTATCCGCTCGCGACGTTCTGCAGCTGCTAGGAGGGCCTTGTAGGCGTCGAGGTCTCCAGCCTCAAGCTTAGCCAGGGCAGTTTGCAGGAGAATAGCCGAAAGTGAGCTGCCCACTGCGCCATCGACCACCTGTGACTGGCTCCTTGAGGAGCCCGAGCTGGACTCCCCTCGCCTTCATAGTCCCCAGCCCGGCCTGGGCCGAGCTCCTCTGGCTAACTTCACCGGACTGTTTCCTCCGGGCCTACAGCTTTGCCCCTTGCCACGACCAGCCATCCTTGCAACGCAACACTGGGTTACTTGACACAAAAACTGCAACCTGAATGCACCCAAACCTTGTATTTGCACTCTGACTTGTCTAGTGCTGAGTTAATCTTAAGACCCCAGCAGCAAAAACCACTACTGGTAGTCCTTAGTGTTTGGGGGTACGCAACCCACACTCACACACACTATTGTCTTGATTCCACCGCTCTGCCACCAATATGTGATGAAAAATCCCAACCGTCGGCCCACTCGAGGGACGACGGACCTGACTTGGGGCGTATCTCTACGTTGCAAGGCCCCCTAGGGGTGCACGAGGTCAGCCAGATACTGTTCCACTGTTAACCCCCGTCCACACGGGCCCAGGGAGAAAACCAAGCTGCCACCAGTTCTCTTGTTTGGTTTTTAAGACGGGTCCGTTACCGACTTATAAACAGGCCAGGAACCAACCCTTGGGTAGCTATATATCATAGACCGAGTACTAGGCGTGTGAGGCCGATGATCAAGACAGACTAACTCAGATTAAAGTTTATAGATTTAATTAGCCTTAGAGGGCACACTAGACAAATATATACAAAAGGATAATAATATACAGGTAAGAGTCAGAGGTGCACATACAGGTATGGGTTACAGACAAAAAGCAGTTAAAATGAGTCAAGTCACTGTTGGTTTGCGGTCCACACGGGGGGCATATGTGGCCTGGCTTCTGTGGGTGGATGCTCCTGGAAATGCTGTTAGGTACCCCCCTCCATGGATCAACAGCAGAGCCCACATAGGCTCCTGCTTATATCTGTGAGGGGACAGTCCACGTGGCAGCCCCCTTTCACGCCCCCCCCACACCCTGGGACGGTCTAAGAAAATCCTCCCACTCAGGTCATGCAGGGTTTTTGATAACAAACACAAAAATGGACCATAACGCGGCAGGGCATTTGGCACAGAAACCGAGCGGTAGCACCATCAGAACCGGCTGGACTACACGGGCACCCGGATATCAAATACGCCTATCTTATGGGCTCCGTAGGTCCGGTTCTGGATATCTCGGTTCCCCTGCGCCTCAGAAACCTGGAAATGGTGGCTGTGTGTGTGGGGAGTTCCATGTTTTGCCATATGAACTCGCCATGGACCAGTTATGAGCGGATCGCCTATGAATCGATATGAAATATCGGACATGGGTCAGCTAGGGTTGATTAATTGAAGTCTTTGAAGCTTGAGGTTTGAGGGGGCATTTGTTCAGTGCTAATTGATGGAAGTGAGGGTTCTTTTGAGGTGTCCATGTATCCTGCTGTGCCAACATCCTATGGAGAGCATTTACAATGGGTCTTTGGCTGTGCTGATTAACATGCAAATTGCTTTCCTGGGGGTCTGACTTGTCTAGGTTGGAGAGAGGACTCATATTGAGTCAATTTCCTTCACAGTATTAATTTGTGATTGGAAGCTTCAGAAGAGAGGCTGGAGGACACTGTGCTCCTATGTAATGTCACCCCACATCTGAAGACAGATGTAAGGGGACAAGGTCATAAAGACAGTGATATTGCGACATACGAGGCAGAGACACATTAGAGCAAATCTTGAAGATACAGTGTACATTGAGGTAGTGCTAAGCAAAACGCTCTTTGGTTACCACAAGCGAAAGGATGAAATGTTGTCCCAGTATGAAAACAGGAAGGTAGATTCAAAGGCTGTGTCTTTTACCAACACAGGGCTGATGGTATGAGGCCAGTTCCTCCTTGACCTAAGGAGTAAGTTGCTGGGGAGGATCTTGCAGAAATGAGTGTTGCTGGAATTACTCCTGAAGTTACCCCAGGTGCTAAAAGAAGCTACCACGCTGGACAAGGAGGAGCAAGTTGAAATGACGCTGTGGTACTGCAGGTTGAGGTTGCTCCTGTCATAGGAAATACCATGGAGATTTGAATGCCTTTAATAGCAGAGTTGGTAACAGAATTAAAAGAGACTTTGACCAAGAAGGAGGGTAGACTAGCATATCAGGCTCCAGAGAGCGTGTGGTGCCGGCCCATCCTGCAACAGAGTGCTACCATGTAAGAGTCTAGGCTGCAGAAAGCAGATGTTGAGCATGTGACCAAGAGGAAGACTCAGCTAGAGACTGTTTACATAGGGGACCTCATAGCCTTCTCAAGAGATTTAAACTGGAGGCACTTGCTGTTGAGTGGGAACTCACAGGAGAGAGTGCAGATTTCTGCTCCTTGTCAGAAGATATGAATTTAGTGGGTTAAAGCCCAGTAGCGAAAAATCTAGATTCATGATGTGGAGCTAAACTGTCTCCTAGATACTGTTTTTTGGGTCAACATCATGGTCATGCCAGTGTTTGAAAACAATATTTGGTTCAGCACATCCAAAAAACCTCTTAAAAAAGCATGGTTTTTTTGGATGTGCTGAACCAAATATTGTTTTTGAATTGTATATAAGGGGAATGGCTGCCTCCATCTTGGTTTCTTGCACTCCACCCATCCTCACAGGCTTTTAAATCAGTGCAGTGTATTCAGTAGCTGGTGCCTTCACATTCTGAAAGGTAGGTCTAGACAGGCCACAGAGAAATATAACGTTAGTGTAACGTAATGCCAGTGTTTGAGACTCATTTGCCATCTGCCCTTTGTAAAGAGAGTGCTACATGAGTAAGGTTCAAAGCTGCAAATAATGTGCCTATCCAGACCTGGGTGTCAAACATTCCAACATTGACAAAGAAAGACATATGGCGACATGTATGAAGCTCGCCACATTGGAGCGCAAGTTTTCGAGCGCTCGAACGTGAAAGCTGCACCTCATGTATGTCGGCGCCGGAGGTGCGCTCATACATGCGGTGTAAAAACCACGGTGTAAAAACCTCGCCAGTGTGTGTGGTGCAGTGCGGAACTTAGGCGCAGGGCAGGACTGCGCCTAACATTTGCCGCCCGAGGAGGTGCGCTCATAGTTCACCGCGCCTCGACAGTGTGTGAGGCGCAGTGCGGGGACTTAAGTGCAGAAGGGACGGTGCCTAACATGTATTCCGAATCGAGACAGGCTGGAAATGAGCGAAAAATCATTAAATATGTCCGTGCGGCATGGAGTATGAATCAAAAAAGCGTTTGGATATTGGAAATTGCCGAGAAATACAGTAATTCAAATCCAATCAGAATAGGAGCGACAGTGACCCATTAAAACTTATGGAGAAGTATTGACCAATCAAATTCAAAGGCGGGACAGTTCAAAATACAGTAAAAATGCAGAAATGAGCTGATTGGTTGAGCTAGCGGGGGCTTGGCAATCCTGGCCAATCAGAATAGGAGCGAGAGAGACCCATTCAAACCTATGGGGAAGTATTGACCAATCAAATTCAAAGGCGGGACAGTTCAAAATACAGTAAAAATGCAGAAAAGAGCTGATTAGTTGAGCTAGCTGGGGCTTGGCTATCCCAGCCAATCAGAGCGCAAGCTGCTTTGTCCCTTTGTAGTCTATGGACAGATCAGGTCACTGAAATCTCTGCGCCGTTAGGCATGGAGTATTAGTAAATAAATTGTTTTTATTAAGTGTCAAACCTTCTCTGTAAAAGAGCTGAAACTTTCTATAAACATACAGAAATAAAATCACTAACAACGCGTTTGTCGCCGTCACCGGCGCAACATCGGGAATTGGGATATTCGAAATTGCCGAGAAATACAGTAATTCAAATTCTGTAAGCGCTTCTCATTGTTCGGCATTAACCAGCCAATCAGAATAGGAGCGACAATGAACCATTATAACCTATGGAGAAGTATTGACCAATCAGAATAGGAGCGACAGTGAACCATTATAACCTATGGAGAAGTATGGACCAATCACATAAAAAGGTGGGACAGTTCAAAATACAGTAAAAAAGCCAGAAAAGAGCTGATTGGTTGAGCTAGCGGGGGCTTGGCTATCTCGGCCAATCAGAGCACGAGCTACTTTGTCCCATTGTAGTCTATGGCCAGATCGGGGCAATGAAATCTCGGCTCTCAGCGCCGTGAGGCATGGAGTATGATTAAAAAAATTGTTTTTATTAGGTGTCAAATATTAATATAAGAATCACGTAGTTGTACCGATGTGTATATAAAATTAACAATAATAGGGGGAAATGGAAAATAAAAAATAAAAATGAATAAATTTAATTAATTTTTATTTCTTTTTTTTCGTTACCCCCATATTTAATTTGTTTTATTTTTTTTTATACATTTTTGGTTTTACATACTTCGTGAGTCTTATCATTTTATTTCTCCCATGTACAGTTTTTTATAGATTGGATTAGAAAACCCATAAGAGCGTCACTCGCTCTCCCATTGGTCCAAATAACCAGGGCCCTCTTTAACTTAGCCAATCACAAACAGGGGCTCGCTCTGCATTTCTTTTCCCCATAGAACTCTAATGAGAAGGTAGCTCACCCGTGATTGGCTAAGTTGGACGAGCCTCTCTTCCCCCAACCCAATCACAGTACTAGAATATTTCCATAGACATTTAATAACTTTTAGGGGCCCCTTCTTTCTCCATTTAAAATAGACGCACTCCAAACCTTGATTTTGGGTCATATTGGCTGGGGTTTAACCTTTTCAGATTTTTCTGCCTTAAAAGTTTTTTTTTAACTTCCCACCCTGAAAATTATTGGCCAATTTTCCCATAGCTAAATGGGGACACGTGCTCCCTAACTGATTGGCCGAGATAGCCAAGCCCCTAGCTCAACCAATCAGCTTTTTTCTGGCTTTTTTTCTGTATTTTGAAAATGTCCCGCCTTTTTATGTGATTGGTCCATACTTCTCCATAGGTTATAATGGTTCACTGTCGCTCCTATTCTGATTGGTCAATACTACTCCATAGGTTATAATGGTTCACTGTCGCTCCTATTCTGATTGGCTGGTTTATGCCGCCCAATGAGAAGCGCTTACAGAATTTGAATTACTGTATTTCCCGGCAATTTCCAAGATCCCAATTCCCTATGTTGCGCCGGTCTCGGCGACAAACACGTTGTTAGGGATTTTATTTCTGTCTGTTTATAGAAGGTTTGAGCTCTTTTACAGAGAATGTTTTACACTTAATAAAAACAATTTATTTCTAATACTCCATGCTCACGGCGCTGAGATTTCAGTGCCCGATCTGTCCATAGATACAAAAAGAAGTAAAGATAGCTTCTCGCCCGTCTGATTTTGGCCGGGGAAAACCCAAGGGCCCCGCTGAGGCTCAAACCAATCACCTTCGTTTTCTGCATTTTTTACTGATTTTTGAAAATGTCCCGCCTTTGCATTTGATTGGTCAATACTTCTCCATAGGTTTTAATGGGTCACTTCGCTCCTATTCTGATTGGCTGGTTTCTGCCGACCAATGAGAAGCGCTTACAGAATTTGAATTTCCCGTATTTCCCGGCAATTTCCAAAATCCTAATTTTCCTGATTTTTGCGCCCTTCTAGATTTTTGGAAAGTGATTTTTTTTTTTGTTTTTTTTAGAAGGTTTGAGCTTTTTTTTCGAAAATGTTTTACACCTAATAAAAACTTTTTTTTGGGGAAACCATACTCCATGCCTCAAAAGAGCTGAGAGCCGAGATGTATTTCTTTTTGCGATCTTCTATATGTTTTCCTCTCATGTTACGTTCTCGGTTCACTTTGCCTCCTCCGGCACATTTAGACCAACTTCAACTAGGTCTGCCTGTCGGAGCTGGCGGGCGCTGCAATGCGCCACGATCATACATGCCTCAGAGTATTCGAATGTGCCGCGTCCCGCCCCGGAACGCCCACACTGCGCCCATTACACGCCCCTTCATGTTAGGTGCAGCCGAAAGTGGCGAAGGTTGCGCCTAACATCACATCCCTGCGTCCGACAGGGGATTCGGATTGGTGAGCCGCAGTTTTCGCCAGAAAACAGGCGCAACTCCCGATCATACATGTCGCCCTAGTGCTGGGG
>JAODAL010025352.1:0-58786 GCA_025379985.1 Phyllomedusa bahiana
CGAAAAAACACTTAGCGACGCCCCCCTGACGTTGGTCTGAATTTTCTTTGTTGCCCAAAAGAAACCAATCAGAGCTCCCCTTTCATTTTTCAGGGCACTATATGTAATGAAAAGGGAGCTCGATTGAATTGCTAGGGGCAACAAGGAAAGTCTTACACCTACACAGTTTTCATACATGAGGCCTTTAGTCTGTAAAAAAAAAAAAAGGGGGGGGGCAAACTCAGGGACAGCCCTAAGTTGCAAAACTCGAGCTACCAATTGCAGATAGTGTACTATAATTAAGTGCATAAATAGTGTCCATCAGGCCAGGACAGTTTTTTAGAAAAACGAAATACACTGTAAAATGTTAAAAATGCTGAAGGTTGATAAGAAAATCATTTTTATCACCACGGTCAGTTGTCATAACTGGAAATTGTCCTAAGCCACACTAATATTTGTTATTTCCATTTTTCTGTTCCATCATAGAAACAAAAAACCAAAAACAACGGTGATGCAAAATCTTTTACATGATGGATGCTAGTGGAACCCAACAGATCTCATTGACTGTAATGGAGTTTGTTAGGTTTCTATCATGGTGTCTGCCATTTGACCTGACAAAATTTTTTCCATCTTTTTTGACAGATTCTACAACATAGGGTCCTAACCAGTGTTGGACTGGGCTGGTTAGGGCTTTCCGGTGGAGATGATTTTAGGGGGTCATAGAAAAGCAACTTCAGGTTTGTTATGCACAGGGGCCCACCGGGGGTTTCCCTTGTTCCATAAAGGCCATTACCGAGCCTGCTCCTAACAGAACCTCCGAAGCAGATGTGATTGTAGCCTCATCTAAACCACATAAGACTTTACAACAACAGGTTTTAGGTTTGCCCTGATTTGTTGTACAAAATCTATAAAGTGCATTTATTTCCTGCAGTGAAACCTGTGAGTAGTCGATGCCGGGTCAGACCGGGCGCGTGTTGCAGAAGGAGCAAATATGTGAGCTTATATTTATTTTGTTATGCTCGCTCAACCATTCAGATAAAGCAAGTGTATTCCCACTTGCACTATTTGCACCGTGCTCACATCTGTGTGCCTATCTATTACTTTTGGCACAGACATGGTACATTTTTAACCATTTTTATGGTCAGAGACCTTGACACTTTTTATGTTCTACTTCCTTCAGAGCAGTACAAGATTGTAGTGTGTGCATCCACAGAAATAACAACATTTTGGAGGGTTTACCCATTTGTACTTTTGAGTATTTGGCCTATCATTTGAAAGTTTTCTAAGCTTTGTGTAGTGTATTGCTGTACAACATGATATAATACCACAGATTTCTAAATTCTAGGGTTTATTTATGCTGTGTTCCTTACCAGTAGATATACCGGATGCTTTACAATTGGATGTTGATGTCATATGGTCAATTCTTTTCTTGTTTCTGCTGCCATCTACTGCCCATTATCTAAACACTGCCTGTTACATAATGTAATAGATATTTATAACAGAGTTTAATATTGAGCTCCACCTACAGCTGTATCCTCTGTCATATACAGCAGCTTCATCATCATTTTTGCAGGTTAGCCAATTAACAGGTGACCATCCCAAAAGTCTAGTAAGGTAAGAACGTCTAAAGCCATGTGCATTGCATAAAATCATTTGCTGCTCTGCAAATGGCCTGAAATCTGTGACAAAATCTATACAGTAGAGTCCCATTATTAAGACCGCTTCCTACTTTGAACATCAGCAGCGCGTAGTTCATGAAGGAAGCCATGTGTCATTGCTGTCTTGGGTAAAAGGGTGATTTATCACATTTGTAAAATAGTCTGATGATTGGCTTTCCTGCAAAGGGTGGCGGTATTTCTGAAAGTACTGTGGTAAAAGTGTGTTGTGGGTGGACAGATTGCACCACAGCGAATTAACGACTTGGAATCTGTGGAACACCATGTACCATTAAAGGGGTGTTTTCACAATAAAGATTAGCTTTCAACATGGAGGAACGTTAATTTAAAGGGAACCTGTCACATAGGTTATGCCTCCCTTGCTGAGGGCAGCACAAGCTAGTGTCAGACCTGCTGTTTCCAGCGCTGTGTCCCTTATTCTGTAAGATCCTGTAGTTTTAGAGCATTTCATGCTCAAATCTTATTCATGAGCAGGTGTTATCCCCGCCCACCAAAGGCTAACCCCACCCACTCACAGTTATTCACATGTTTCTACCTATTGAAAGTAATAGGTTTATCAGGTGGGCGGGGCATGAAAAACAGACTCTTTGAATGACTCTTCTGGCTGAAAACTGCAGAATTGAGCATTAAATACTACAACACCTTAACGAATAAGGGGCACAGCGCTGGAAACAGCAGGTCTGACACTAGCTTGTGCTGTCCTCAGCAAGGGGGGCATAAATTAGGTGACAAGTTCTCTTTAAGACTTTTTCTAAAGATATTTCTTTGTTGATTTTATTTTTGTCATGAGATAAGAGACATTTTATGTCCTCTTGAGTGCACACGGGTTTCTAGAGTTACCTGTATACCAAAACCCATAACTGTTTTTCTCTGATTGATCGGGAAGCAGAGGGGCAGGGAGTTATGTCACCCCAAGGACAGACAGCTCATTTCCCAGAGAAAACTTATTATCTCTAACAAAAATTAGTTTCTGTGAAAAGGAAAAAAACCTTGTATTTTTTTTCCTTTTACAGCACCTTTAGCTTTTTTTAAATTAAAAAATTTAGCTCTCCATTTTTTGGGTCAGGGTAACAGATCACTGGAGGCTAAAATGGTATCACTGTTTATAGAACCAGCCCCCACCGGGGGAAACAGAGTAAGTGTAAACTGCTTTTGACTCAGACTAATGAGAAAACCCCATCAATGTGAGAGGTGAAGAGCTGCTCCAAAGGTGCTCGAGGACGGACTGAAATGCTGCAGTGGAGTAGCGCACAGCGAAAATGAAAAAGGAGGCTACCAGATATGTGTCGTTACACGGGCAAGAAATGTCTGGCGGGGTTGGGAAGAGCAGCCCAAAGACTTCAAATCTATCCTGTCCCCTCTTTTTCCCAACCCGGGCTGGGTTCCAGAATCTGTTGCCTGAACCCCCCTGGGGAATTTTTTTTGAGCCCTTTTGGTGACCGACTTCCCTAAAAGAACTAAAGATCCATCTGCTTTTTGTATCTGGGGGGCCAACCAGTCAGGGGGGCACCCCAAGCAAGGTAACCACCCCATTTTTGGGGCCTCGCGTTTCCCCCCCTCGGGGGGCCTGCAGCCTGTACACAAACTTTCCAGAGCTCATTTTCTATCTCCTGGTCCCTGGCGGAAGGGCCCTTGTGACTGCACTAATCCTTCCCTTTTTCAAATCCCCCCCCCGGGGGGGGGGGCCCCCCCCCTTAACACTCTGACCTGAGGCCCAGTTTGGAAAACTGACTAAACCCCTGTTTTTCCCACCACCAGTCTTCCCTCCTGTACAGCTTCACATGCTGTCCTCCCCCAACTTGGAGCCTGACAGCTGCCTGAGACTGCGATCTTCCCGATGCGTTGTGCCTTTTTTAAGGGTTTCTGACGTGCTTTTCTGCTGGCAGAAAAAAACACCCGGCATTTCGGGTTTTGGTTTCCCACACAGCAGGGGCCCCGGGGGCGTTAACCCCTTTAATACTCCCCAGCCCTGTTAACATAGGGGCCTGGTCTCTAATCAAAAAGGCCTGCAATTTTCCCTCCCACCGGGAAATCCCCTAAAAACAAACACAAAAAAAAAAAAAACAGACACCGCACGGGGGCAGACCCTGAAACCGGGGCAAAAAATCTGGTCTCAACACCTGTCTCATAATATGTTCTCAAAAAATTTGCAAAAAAAAAAAAAAAAAAAAATTTTACTCACCTTGATTTGCCTCCACCCCAACGTCCCCGGGCCAAGACCCCCCTCCATCAACTGCCCCAAACCCCAGAGAGGGGCCTCCATAAAACTGTCCCACCCAAGAGCGCCCCCAAATCAACTGTCCCACCCCCGGGAAAACGCCTCCTTTAAAATTGCCCGGGCCAAAGGGGCCCCCTCCATCAACTGCCCCAGCCAAAGACCCCCTTTCCATCAATTGTCCCGGCCAGAGAGGGGGCCTCCATAAAACTGTCCGGGCCCCAGAGAGGCCCCCCATCAACTGCCCCGGCCAAGGGGCGCCCCCCATCAACTGCCCCCGGCCAGAGAGTGCCTCCATCAACTGCCCACCAGAGAGTGCCCCCTTTTCAACTGTCCCACCAGAGACTGCCTCCATAAACCGGGTCCCACCAAGAGCGCCTCCATAAAATTTCCCAGCCAGAGACTGCCCCATCACCTGTCCCAGCCAGAGACGCCTCCTTTCACCGGGCCCGCCAAAAAAAAAAAAATGGGCCCCCATCCCCCTTTCCCAGCCAGGGGTGCCCCCAAATCAACTGTCCCCACCCAGAGACTGCCTCCACCCCCGGGCCCGGGCCAAGAGCGCCCCCATCAACGTCCCAGCCAGAAAACCGTTTCCATAAACTGCCCCAGCCGGGGGAGCGCCCTCATTAACTGCCCCAGCCAGAGAGCGCCCCCTTTCAACTGCCAACCCAAGAGAGCCCTTAAATAAAAATTTTTTTTTTTTTGCCCCAGCCAAGAAGTGCCCCCAAACTTTTGTTTTTTTCCAAAAAGAAAACTGCCTCCATCCCCCTTTTACCCAGCCGGGGGAGGGGCGCCTCCATCAACTGTCCCACAAGATTTGCCCCCAAATCAACCCCCCAAAAAAAAGGGGGGGGGGGGGCCAAGAGCGCTTCCATAAACTTCCCACCAGAGACGCTTCCATCAACTGTCCCAGGCAACATCTAACTGTCCAACGTGACCCTAACACTATCTCTTTTTTTTTCCCTTTCCTCATCGCTATCTCCACTCTCCTCACCTTCCCTGTTTATCCCAAACTCCCTCGCTGGACAATGAACTCTAAAATCCCCCCCTCCCAATTTCAAACTCTCACCCCTTTTTTTGTCTGCCGAAACCCAAACCTTTTTCCCCTCAATTTTAAATTGCCCTCCCACCAAAAAAACCCCTCCCAAAACAAACAGTCTATCCTCCCGCCACCAATTTCTCACCCCCCCAAACCCCAAAGGCCCCCCCAAAACATTCCCCCCCAAAAGCCCCGGGGGCCTCCCTCGAACAGACCCCACCACTACAAATTTCCGGGCTAACCCCTTCAACCAGATACACATCCCTCTGACCCTGGCCCCGCCCCCACCCCCCCCTTTGGGAGTTTCCCCGGAATGCGCGGTCTGTTTTGTAATAAACTCCAAAACATAAAATGACTTGTTCTTTCTCACGCAATTTACCTTCCTTGGCCCTAAACTGAAAACGGGGGCTGACCCCCTCTGATACTGTCTCCCCGGGCCGCCCTCTCTAAACACGGCCTCCAATTTAAACCCCCCACTCCCCCCCCAACCCCCCAAGGGTGGGGAGGTGTCAGCCTCCTCTTGTCCCCGACACCTTTCCCTTTGTCCCCGCTCCACCTCTGCCTTCCCTCACACTCTTTTCCCTTTTAATGCACTTGTCCGCATCTTTAAGCCCCCTCTGACCTCCAAAAGGGGTTGTTTCCGACCGCCAGCCCTCCACTGCCTTTCTTTACCCTTTTCTTCCTGGCTTTTCCACTTTCCCTTTTCCCCCCCGACAAACCCCACTTTTCATCATGGGGGACTTTTAACAACCCAATCGACACCCCCCACTCTGGGTTCCAAAAAACCCTTTCACTTCCCGCTCCGTCCCCTTTAACTTCTCCCAGGACCTCAGGGGCCACCTTTACAAAGATTAACACACACTAGGACCTCCATCTTCCAACCCCCCTTTTGCCCCCTATTGACAAACCTAACCTCCCAAACCCATATCCGACCATAACCGCTTTTCCCCTTTACCACTATCTCCTCCCCCCACCGCTCCTCCTGTCCCCATATCCAGGGACGACCCCGCAGGAATCTACAAAACCTCAACCTCACACTCTCTCCTGACTTTTCCTTTCACCTTTTCCACTATTTCCCCCTCATTCAAAAGACCCCCCGAAACAGCCACCACTTTCCCCACAAAACCCAAAAACATCACCGCCCTTGACTCAGTCCTCCTCTCACACACAACAAACCCGCTAAATCAACAAAACAAACCCCGGCACACAGACTCTACCAAAACCAGGGTGAAAGGCCTTTCTCCAAAAAAAAAAAAAAAAAAAAAAAAAAAAAAAAAAAAAAAAAAAGTTTTTGGGAAAGCCGCTGGGAAAAAAACTCACTCCATTGATGACTTTGCCCTTTTAACAAACACTCACTGCAGACATTTAAAATCCCACTCCCCCCTCACCAAACAGAAAAAATTTCACCAAATCTCATATCCTCCCCGTCCCCCAACCCCAACAAATTTTTCAAAACCTTCAAAATCCTTTTCCTCCACCAAAACCTCCTCCCCATCCCCTTTCACAGATGACTTTGCCATTTTACTTTTCCCCCCAAAGATCAACCTCTTCCCGAGAAAGGGTTCAGCCCCAGTCCCCACCACCCTTTTTTCTACCCCCTTTTTAAAATGGGGTCCCTTCCCCCCTTTAAATTCTTCCCCCCGGGCAAATCATGACAAGCTCTCCTTTCCCTTTCTGTCCAAATCCAACCTTCCCCTACCTGTAGTCTTAAACCCACCCCCATCCCACCTCATCCCAGACCTCATCTTCTATCCTTTCCCAAAACCCTCACCCCTCCCCTTCAACCAAACAATAACCTCTTGGGATCTTCCCTTTCCCCCTTTTTAAAAACGCTACTATCCTCCCAACCTAAAAAAAAACAACCCTTTTACCCCCTCTTCTTTCCAACTATCACCCCATTCACTGCCCCTTTTGCTTCCAAACTCCTCGAGGGACATGCCAATCCAGCTGTCCTCCCACCACTTTCCCCAAATCTCTTCTTGACCCCTACAATTTTGTTTTCCCCACCCCACCACTTCCCACCGAAACCGCCCTAACCCCCAAAATCACTAATGACCCAGTAACTGGGGTAAAGCCTCATTCCACTACTCTGTGTCCTCCTCTTAGACCCTTTTCCCCCTGCCTTTGAAAACTGTCGACCATTCCCTCCGCTACAAATCCCTCCCCCTCAGCATCAACTTTTTGCTTTTTCCCGGGTTCCTCGTACCTCACTGATCGGGCTTTCACGTCTCTCATTTTTCTCTTTCCCCCTCCTCCACCCGGGCCCCTCTCTGTCGGTGTCCCCCAAGGTCATCCCCGGCCCCCCTAACTCTTCTCTATCCACACTCTTAGTCTCGGGGCCCGCTTTATACCCACATGGCTTTCATTACCACCTTTTTTGGGTGATGATACCCAAAACCCACCCTCTCCGGCCCAGATGTCATTTTTCTACTCTCCCCGGGTCCCTGACTATCTGTCCTCCATTTTTTCCTTCTTCTCATCAAAGTCTCCTAAAACTAAAATTTGGGGAAAACAAACTCATCCCTCTTTCCACCTCCAAATCTACCCCCCGCCCCGATCTCTCTTTTTTACAGTCAACGGCCCCTACACTCTCACCGGTCCCCGCAATCCGCTGCCTTTGGGGGAAACCTAAAACTCTGCTCCCATCTTTCAAACCCACACTCCAAACCCTCACTTCTGCCTGCCGCCTCCACCTTGTAAAAAAATCTCTCGCATCCGCTTAAATTTCCCCAAATATGAAAACTACAAAAATGCTGGGGCCATCCCCCTTTTCATCTCCCGCCCCGACTACTTCAAAAATCCTTCCAGTGGCCTTTCCCAAACTAGCACCCTCGCTCCCCTCCAATCCATCCTTAACTCTGGGTGCCCACTTTTCCCCCCCTCCTTCCCCCCATACTCCTCTGCCTCCCCCTCTGCCAATCCCTTCACCCGGGTTTCCCATTTCCCAGCGAATTCATTAAAACTACCTTTAAACCAAAGACCTTTTCAAGGGTCTTTCCCTACCCCCCCCCATACATCTCTGCCCTAAATTTTTCCCAAAAATCTCCCCCCACCACTCTTTCCCTCCTCAAAAGGCCTTTTCCTCTACTCTCCCCTTTTCAAATCCTCACAAAAAACCGTCTCCAATGACTTCTCCCGTGCTTCACCCACACTCTGGAACTCACTGCCCCAACACATCAACTCTCCTCCACTTTCAACCAGCTTCAAAGCAACCTGAAAACCCATTTCTTCAGGCTTGCCTATAACCTTCACTAAACTTGTCACTACTCACTCCTCCACAGACATGTCTGCCCCTCACCTCCCTGTCTCTTTCCCCCTCCTTGTAGATTGTAAGCCCTCGCGGTAGGTC
This sequence comes from Phyllomedusa bahiana, assembly GCA_025379985.1. Lineage (NCBI taxonomy): Eukaryota > Metazoa > Chordata > Amphibia > Anura > Hylidae > Phyllomedusa > Phyllomedusa bahiana. The sequence continues at coordinate 8,259 of JAODAL010025352.1, forward strand.
CTCTCTCCCCCTCTGTCGTGCCAATTGTCATTATCCCTTATCACTGTACTCGTTTGACTTATGTAATGTATGTAACCCCCTCGAATGTACAGCGCCCTGGAATCAATGGCGCTTTAAAATAAATAATAATAATAATAACCCAACTAGCATCTGTGGGACCACCTTGATCATCCTGTTCACTCGATTTGTTGTTGTTTTGAAGTGGATTTTACCCTTTGGCAAAGTTCACACGGCTTATTGCCGATGTAATTGCGGGGAGGGATTTCGCCCCGCAATTACGCCGGCTGCCGTGCAGGGGGGGGGGCGGGGCGGGGGGGCCGGCAGCTCGCCGGCCCCATAGACAGTCAATGATGCCAGCGCGTACACGCTGGTAATAAAGTGCATGTCACATTCTCCCCCCCTCGGCGTATTTGCCGAGCGGGGAGAAGAGATGGAATCCATAGTTCTCTATGAGGACTGTGGATTACCGTAATGACTGGGACGGATTTCAGCTGTATTGGAGAGCAAATACGGCGCACAGTACGGCTGAAATCAGTCCCAGAATAAGCTGTGTGAACGAGGTCTTTCACTGAAATCAGCATTATCTGCGGAAAATATAGAAACATCTGTTGCAGATAGTGTATGCTATTCAACAAGTACAGCATGCAGGAGTTTTTAGAGTATATGTTTACGCAAAAATTAAATAGTGTTTTTTCTCTTAATTTTCTATAATTGATTTCTAGAAATGTTGCTTTTAACTGTTTAATAGAACTTATGGCATACATGTAATTTGATTGCACTGTGTGAATATACCTTACTACTTTCACAAGTAGGCAAAAAAACATAATTATACTTTTAGGTGACTTTTCAGAATAATCTGGCTTGTACTTGTATGAGAGCAGCACTATTTCTGGCTATTATATAACTTGTAAATGGCCAGGTTAACCACTTTTCTCCTCTTTAGGCAAGTGGCAGTGTGAGTATCATTTATAGTAATCAGGTAATTGATAGCCAAAGACCACATACAAGTTCTACAAGTCTGTAAAATATGGGTTTTTATTACTTAAAGGGGTTTTGCCAGGAAGTGAGTTCCTTACCTCTTGTCTGAGAATATAAACAAAGCATGCTGAGTCATGAAGGGCTGCAGTGGTGAGAGCGAGGGGGTGAGCAAAGAGCGAGGAAGCAGGGAGCATCTCTAAAGTTTACTCAAATAATAACATTACAACAGTGGATTCTCTATACAGCAGACAGACTCATACACTGCACTTTCTCCCCAGCCCTTTGCAAGCTCCTTCATGTTCCCTGTCATGAGATTAGAAGTGCAAACACGCAAGCACGGACAGATCAGCTCCTGTCAGCTCCACTGATCGTGTCTAATGTAAACTTTCAGGAAACTAATGGGGACTGAGCAATGCTGTATCTCTCACAGGCTTCACTTTTTGGAATCACATATATTTAGTAAAGTGATTAAATATCCATTTTGGAGGATCCCACGTCAACATTACATCGTGGCAAGACCCACTTAAGATAAAAAAAAAATGTACATCAATGTTAAGGTTCAAAATAAAAAAGCAAACATTATAGCTGACAAAAGGGGATAGATAGTATTTATATACTTCTTTATCTTGGTGTTAAATTTCACAGGTATACAATTCTGTAAAACGATTGTCAATTTGACCTGACCTCAGCTCCTGAGTAGCTGGTATGATGTCTCCCAGATATAGTGTATGTGCATACACACGCACACATATGTATCTCTGTGTGTTTCTTTGCCCTTGTCTCTCTTCAGATGCTCAATCCTCCTTCTCCTCTCTTCATAGACTTTTATGGGCAGAACATAACCTGATCCCTCAGTAAATTAAGGCATCTTGTCTCTCAAATGGATTTTGCTGTGAGTTAAAGGAGTTGTCTCACTACAAGGATTGCTTTTTATGTTAATGATATTGCAAACACAAGTCACTTTGTCATATATGTCCATTAACAGTGTCCTACCTATTCCTAGATATCTTCTCTTGTATGGGCTGCATCAGCTCTTCAGGTTGCTGTACCTACAGACCTGTTCAATCTCTCCTGATAGGCTGCCAGTGCTTGTCGCTATAGCTACAGAACTGGTGCCATCAGCAGCTCGTGACTACAGGACCGTAGTAGCCAGTAAATACATCCCTGAATTTAAAAATAAAACCAAGAAAACTGAACTAAGATGAGGTAAGGACTGAGGTAAGAGGAATCGATGCAGTGAGACAACCCCTTTAAGAGAGAATGATTAGTGCAGAAGGCAGAGGGAGGAGAATGGCTCATAAGTGGAGAAAGTGACTTTTTTCTCTTATCATATATATTACATGCTTCTTATGTTCCCTATTAGTATTGTTGTATGCATAGTTTACTGAAAGTACCGCACCCATTTAAAGAGTCAGTCAGACCCACAGTCAATGTACTACATAATCACATAGTAAGAATAACAATTCATCAAGACTAATCTAATCTGTTTGACACACTAATCTGTTTGACACACTTTGTATAACTGAGGGTCCCTTGCTTTTTTTGTTACACTGACTTGAGTGCAAGAGATTAATAAAGTCTACTATCCAAGGCTACAGAGCTCTAAAGAGTAAAAGCTTAAAGGGGTTGTTTAACTACATTGATTCTTTTTACCTCAGTCCTGTTTTCTTGGTTTCATTTTGAATTCAGGGATTCAGGGGCGTGTTTACTGGCTTCCACTAGGCTGCAGTAGAAGCCAGGTCTTTAGCTATAGCAACCAGTGCTGGAAGCCTATCATGAGAGATTAAACAGGTCTGTAGCTATAGTGACCTGAGGAGTTAATGCAGCCCATACAAGAGGGGATATCTCAGAATAGGTAGGACACTGTTAATGGACACATATTGCAAAGTGACTTGTTTTTGCAAGATTTTTAACATAAAATGCAAGTCTTGTGGTGAGACAACCCCTTTAAGTAAACAAAGTCTGGTGCTAGAGATAAGACTCTGCAGGGGATGCCTCACCATGGATGACAGCAGTGACAACAGCTTAGAGCAATGAGAAATAAGAGAGAACAGGGAGAGGTGGTCGGTAACCAGAGACACTCGTGTGCTCTTAGAAGGAGATACAATCTTCTTCATTTCTTGACCAAAGAAAAATCAACAAAACAATGTATTTAGTACTAGTCTTCATTCAACTTTCCCTACATGGTAAAAGCTAATCACGTGTAGTGAGAAAAACCCTTTATTAAAAGACCATGTTATAGAGCAAGTGGAGTTTAGGAGATTGATATACTGTTCTGTGGGGAAAGATTCAATACAACTTTCTTATTCCTTTAAATCCCTGCTTATTCTATAGTGCAGTAGGTGGTCTTATCAACTATTGAGGGGCTTCCTTGTAGGAGTATGCATACAAAAATAGCTGTCAGTCACTGAAAAGACCACCCACTGGACTCCTTAACCCAGAATAAGCAGGGATTTAAATGAATAAAATACAATTTCTGCTGAATCTTTCCCCACAGAATTATATATCAATCTGCTTAACTCTTCTTGCTCTATCACATGCTACAAGCAGGTCTGAGTGCATGTTTAATGTGACTGGTTTCTTTAAGTACTTATGTATTAAGTGGTTTTTCTTGTTGATTTTTTTCTCAAAACAAATCATGAATCATAGCTCTTGTGATGAAATGATTCATTTCTGAATCACATGATTTGCAGCGTGAAAATATGCCACATAAAATGCAAAGGATAAAAGCACACATTTACATGTGTTTTTTACAGCAGAGAAAAAAACAATGGAGGTCTATAGGAGAAGAACAACACAAATTGCCTGAAAAATTGGCTTACCTCGAGCATGCTACATCTGGAAAAAAAACACCACAGACACAAAAAATGCACCCAAAGTGAGGAAAAAATGCTACACAGAAAAAAGCAAAGTACTGCATGTAGTGTGCTGTATACTTCACAATTGGCTTGTAGCCAAAATATGGCTAATGTGTTTCATATGATAAAAAAATGCCATTTATCAATATTGTGAGTTTATTAAATATACTATTTCTAAGAAAGATGCACTGTATGTATACCAGCATTAAAGATAGGAAATTCACACACACGATGGAACCGCACATTATACGTGTTGTGGTTATTTGCCTAGAAAACGTTGTACAAATGAAAGCAATATTGGGGAACAGTAAAGGTGAATGTTTACAGATATGCATTTATCATTTGGTGCTAAATTAGACACTTATTAGACACTGAGCATGGCAGGGGATGCACAAGAAACATCAGTGCCCCAAAAATGTGCCAAAATTCAGGCATCAAAAATACGCCAACTATCTACAAAAGCTTGACAAATTATCAACCCAAGCCATTTTTAGACTGCCTATTTAAGTTCACTTTTAAACAGCTGTAATAAATGTGGGCTAGTGTTCTTTTTTTTTTTTTTTTAGAAACATGCCACTGTAGTTCTTGATGCAGTTTTTACAATTTAGAAATGGATCCAGCAAGAAGAAAGGGTATACATGCTTCCTTTATATACCCCTTTCCTTTTACTGTTCACCTCTTGATTTGGTAAAAAAAAAAAAAAAATGGCATTAAAAACTGCTGCATTTAAAAAAAAAAACAGAAAAAAAACACCCTAAGGCTGGTATCATACAAAGTGTGTTTGGACATAAACGGCAAGCTTTTTATGGTGCTTTTGCAAATGTTATTTTTGTCCAGTAACAAAACAACCTACGAAAGGCTTGTGTTATAAAAAAGCATGAAGCCAATAATGATAATAAGGAAAGAAGCGGGATTACTTAGGCTTGAGCATACATAGTCCAATATCTCTACTTCTTCTCTTTATTGGCTTCATGCTTTCTTATAATGCATACCCCTCATAGATTGGTTTTTCATTGGACATTGAACTGCACTATTTTGAGGGTAGTTTATTTTCATTAATTTGTGATTTCACTATATTGTAAGTGTTTGGTTTACGGTCAATGGCTATTTCATTAGTTGCACATATTTTGTGTATGAATGAAAACTGTTTTATATGTTCTTTCATATAAGCTGAGTTTATAGCACTTTATTTGGGTTCTCCTTTAAGAAATATGTCTTATTCTTGCTTTAGGAACCATGCTATATATTGTATTTATACTATTAGGGTTACCAGTCCTATGTATTCATGGGGTGATGGTATATTGCAATGGGCTTTTTTCCTATTTTAAAGGATTTTAAGAGCCACATATACTGTATGAAACTGTTAAGGTCTAAAACTCACTTTTTTGCCCATACGTTACTATGGCCAAAAGAGTGAGTTTTAGACCTTAACAGTTTCATACATGTGGCCCTAAGTGTTTTGTTGGTCTTGCTATAAAGATATGCATATTTTTATAATTGTGGGTGTGCATTCTAAAAAGTTAGTTTTTTCCCCCTTTTTAGTGTGGTTTATGGATTTGTTCTACACATTTTTAACTCTTTGCTTTATTCCATTTTTATAGCAATTATTGATTACCTTACCTTTCGATTATATTCTATATCAAAATGTTGGTACAATTTGGTTGCATTTTAAGCATTGCTGTTATCATTTCAGAAACTCCACTTGTCTAGTGTGTCATAAAAAGTTGTTAAAACACATTATATACACATTTGGTGTATTTAATGTGGTTTATGGACAAACACATGAGAACATTTTCTCCATTGCTTGCAGTACATTTTTTTCTGTGAAAAATCTCAGTAATTTGTGAGGTATATCTGCAATGTGTCACTGTAGTTGGATGGATTTCTGTCTTGCATGTTAGAGTACACCCAGCACCAGATATCACCACCAACACACTTCCATTCACAGACAATTCTTTTTCACTAGAGTTACATTCACAGCTGATAAATAATTGTCACATTTAAAACTTTTGCCCCATTCCCCCATTCAATGCCCCTTACACTATTGGGGACATATATTAATCTGGCGCTGACTCGCAAGTTGTACCCCTGTTTTTCATAGTTTATGATCTGACAGTATGTATGAAAGTGTCTCACGGCACTTTATAAATTTGTCCGATTCTACACCGAAAGTAGTCTCAGCCATGTCACTTTGAAGCTGGTATGGATATGTACGACAGTTTAGTGCCAAACCTTGGCGCACTATACGAATATGGTGTGCCCCTCCCCCGCATCTTTTCTGCACTCAAAAGTGTCGTGTCTGGTGCAGATTGTACCAAGTTTTGGCGTATAACAGTTCATACATCTATAGAACAGGACTACAACAATTTGGTTCAAAGCACGGTAAAGAATCAGCATTGAAAGCTGCAAATGCTGCTTCTGGCAGTAATCGAGAGACAGGTGGCCACTCCAAGGTACTTGTAACATAGAAAATGGATTAACCAGTTCTCCATCTGTTCTAAAGACTACTTATAGATTGTAAATTAAATGGCAACTACCATGCACTCAAAGAACCTAGACCTATTAGCCGTGCTATATCATGCTTGTGCCTGCACAGTGACATTAATAGCTTTCACATATTCTGTTAATTAATATTATGATACTGAAATAATTTTTATTTACAACATTTTTTTAATCTACTCTTGGACTGTAGTTTAATGTGCAATGCAGAGTAAGGCAGAGCTCACATCACATTTAACCAGATGTCAGATGTAAAAAAAAAACAAAGTATAGCTGAATGTGTGAGAATAGCTATAGAGTTTTATGTTTGGACATATTGCTACAGCTATTTTGGATTGCATGTAAGCATGGTGCAGCTCTTTTTATAGTGTTCTAAAAATTAACATTTTATATAAAAGTATGCCAATAGAAGATGTGTAGTAGTATATCTGTCCATGTTTGTTAATGACGTATACAGTCCAAATATAAATATACAATCGGCACCACCATAGTCTCTGTCCATTCACTGATGGTAAGCAAGCAAGTAAGGGTATGTTCACACGGCGTATTTGCGGGACATACTTCGGGGAGTAATTGCGCTGCAATGTGCCCAAAGTACGCCCCGCAAATACGGTAAAAACATGCTATGATTTCCCGCCATATTCACTTGTTTCGGGTGCTTATGAAGTGGGGAAAGTGAATGGGAGCTGGGATAGAGCGCTGTCTAAAGTATGCGCTAGCCAGTGCTGTGCTAAAGAAAATTCCAAGCATGTCTCCAGACCTAAAACCTAATGAGCATCTGTGGGGTATCCTCAAAGGAAAGGTAGATTGTAATGACGTATACAGTCCAATAATATACAATCGCACACCAAGTCTCTGTCCATTCACTGATGGTAAGCAAGATGTAAGGGTATGTTCACACGGCGATTGCGGACATACCTTGGAGTAATGCGCTGCAATGTGCAAATACCCCCCAATACGTAACCCAAGATTTCGCATATTCAATTGTTGGCTGTGCTAGAAAATAATGGTTGCAGCATAAAATATTGATACTTGGGGGACAATTTGTCTATTTTCACTTAGGGAAATGAAAGTGAAACTAAGGACCACATGTATGAAACAGTTTTGGTCTAAAACTCACTTTTTTGCCCAAAGAAACCTATGGGCAAAAAAGTGAATTTTAGACCAAAACTGTTTCATACATGTGGCCCTAAGTGCCTCAGCATTCTCTGCTGGCTGTATAATAAAGGCTTGTCTATGCTCATCTCCCAACTCTAAGGTGAAGGACCTGGGCAATTACTAGGTCTGCAGCTGCTAGATTCACTCTTTCCCCCAAATAACACAGCCTTATACAGTCCCCCCTCTATCTCCTTCCTGATAACAGAGGGAGGAGGGGGGAGGGCAGAGTGCATTCCTCACATTTGTTTCATCAGTTCAGGCTGTATGTATAACTGCTTACACCAATACAAGTATTCTTCTTACAGCAGTGCAGGTGTTTTGGTTACAGCAATGGAGGTGTTCTGCTTACAGCAATGCATGGGGTTCTGGTTACAAGGAGCCTGTGGAGCCTGGAGATAACAGCTCTGCAGCCATGAGAACAATGCAGGAGGTCTGTAGAGCTGTGACACCCACTTCCTTCCACTGCACACACAAAATAATGATGTCACCACTCTTCAGTGAGGGGAGACACGCCTCCTGACAGGAGAGACAAGCCTACTGAGAGAAGAGACTCGCCCCTGGATTTGAAGCTGTAACAGATAGAAACAGCTCAAGTCTGTGAAAGTGTGTAATGATAAAACCCCTTTAATGTTATTATATTTATCTTATATTGTGTATCTGAACTCCTTGGCTTGTGCGGCATCCTGGAACTAATAGCGCCCTAAAATTAATAATAATATTTTTACAGAATAGTGTACAAATGATCTTTTTGCTGTTTTACCTACCAAACTTTTAGAATAAAATGTGATAAAAAAAAAATCGCAATAATCTCAAAATGGTACCAATAAAAACTACACTTTAGGCCGCAAAAAAAGCCCAAAAAAAGGTTGTTGAAAAACTAAAAAAGTTACTCTCTTCAGAAAATGGCTCTGCAGAGCAAAATTAAAAAATAAAGCTATTTTTTAAAAAAATTGTAAAACATACAGAAAACTATAAAAATATATTATAGTTTGAATTTTACTGAACAATAAAGTAAAATAAACACTCCCAAAAAATGGTCCCAATTCCCCAAAAATGGTCCAGCTGCAGTTTTATTTCACTCCATGTCCGCCACAAACATAAACAATTTTTAGGGTTGTTTGGATTTTTAATTATGTAATACAAAAATTTTATAAATATAATGTACAAATTTCTGTTAGAATAAATCAATCTAGATAGAAAAATAAAAAAGTTGTGGGTCTTGGAAGGTGGGGAGAAATTCCTGCGGAATTTCTGTAGCAAAAGGTCCTCATCAAATTGTGCAAATTTTTGTTCTGGATTTACTGTTGCCCTTTCCCCCTGCAACAAGGTAGTGCCATTGGGTTGAAGACCTTATGAAGGCCTCCAGGCCTGTCATGAATGTACTGCTACTATATTCTGGCACATGCAGGATGTAATAGGAGAACAGTGAAATCACTACATACTGTAGTAAATAAGTAGTGCAGTATATTAAACAAGCGATCAAGTAATTGCATGTTCAAATCCCTGACGGAGACTATGGACAACATGTATGAAAGGGTTTTTCTCCCATTTCTGGCATAAAATATAAAAGTATCTTCTATAAAATGTATTTAAGATTAATATAATCTAAAATCAATTTACAATGAAGTAATATAAATTAATTAAACCCATACAGCATCTACCATAAATCCCATTCTCAATCACGTATTCACAGCGTTAGCGTAGTGTTATCAGTGATTACAAACACATCACAGCAGGCTAGAAATAAAATAAACGGTGTTAGAATAGCATGTCAGTGAATAGAAACTATGGTTGTGAGCTTGCATGTTGCACCACAAGTCTCAGCAAGACCTGTGGTGTTCTGGCTTTTGCTGTATGTCAAATACATGTTTGGCGCATTACTAATGAGTCACGGTTCTCTAATGCACCAAATACACAGACGAAGCGCGTCGAAGGTTGGATGCCATTTATGAGCGCACAAAAACCACTTTCACACATTCAGGTGCATTATGCCCTGAAGAATAGATGCAAAAATGCACTTTGATGCGCCTTCCTTCATACATGTCTCCCTAAATGTTATTGTTAAAAAAAAATGTAAAAATGTTTTCAAAAAATCTAAAAAAAAAGAATACTAAAATGTTACAAAAAATATTTTTTGTAACCAATTAAAAAAAATAAAGAATACAACAAAATTTACATAATTGGTATCAACATGTCTGTAAAAGTTTGATCTAACGCAATAGCTTATTTATACTATATGATAAATGGTGTAAAAAATACCCAATGTCCGAATTTAATTTTTTTGATTAGTCCTGCTTCCCATAAAAATTGAATAAAAAGTGACCTATACTCTTAATTGATATCAATAAAAACTAGAACCTAACTGTACCAAAAAAATGCAGTCATAACACAGCTTCAGTGGCATAAAAATGAAAAGTTATTGTTCTCAGAAAGTACTGATGTAAAGCAGAAAATAGCATGTCATTTTTTTCCCTACTTGATGAACTGTGTAAAAACAACCCCGAAATAAAAAATAAAAATTGCAATTGCATTTTTACTAATTCTATACCACAAAGAATTTTTTTGTCTTTCCAATACATCATGAGGTACATTTGATGATACCATTAAAAAATACATCTCTTCTTACAAAAACAAACTCATACAAAAAAATGGAAAAATAAAAAGGTTTTACCATGATATAATACTGACATCCAAAATGCACATTTAATCAAGTTTGTAAATATAATTAAATATGTACCATATTAGATAGCTCTCTTCTTTTAGTTTCCCCTGTGTACTTTTCGTTGTCAGGGATTCCGACCAGCACTGATATTCTGCATTGCTGGCCACGCTTTCTCAGTTCTATTTTCACAGCACTTTATAAATGTGTTCTGTTGTGCGCCAAAAAGTGTCCCGTTATGTGCCAAAATATGCTCCAAAAATTGAGGAGCAAAACAAAGTCCTGGTAGAACCCCTTTAAGGGGTTAAAATCCTACAGATCTGCAGTGCTTCCCAAGGAGAATCTACAACAATGTGGATTTTGACATTCTTACTGAAGTCAATAGGACAAAGGCTTTTGGAAAGAGCAGAAGAGCTCACCAGCACCATCTGTTGGATGAAGTAACCCTCAATTCACATGCAATGTGAAAAGAATTGGAACCAAGCCAGTGAAGTTCATCTACAGACAGCTGTTTCTGGATGATTGCCCCTTGTCAGTGCAGAGTAGAAGTAGGTGAGAGGCTTGTGTGGCTTAGAAAGGGTAATGTATCTCATTGGGGAGAGGCGCCATGTCGGTGTGTGAGGATTTATTCGCCTTTCCGCACTTCACCGTGTATTTGCATGGAACAAAGGCTTTTGGGGAAGAGCTCCATCTATTGGATGTAGTAATCCTCAATTCACAGGTTAACACAGCTTATCCCTGTGGTCGGCGAACAAACAGAGTCTCTATCTTTTACTCTTATTTACTGTAAATTTAGTACAAAAGAACAAATGAACAGGACAACAATCGCTTACAGTTATTCAGTAGCTTGTATGCCAGTACAAAGGTACAGTTCTTATATGGTGTAATGGTCTCTCTTCAGCAACTAGCCTGCAGGACGGGAGACTCTGTCTCCGTCCATGCCTGTCCTGAGACCTCACAGGCGACTCAAAAGTGGTATCTCACAAGTACTCAAAAGTGTAGTTGGCAGGGTGGAGACTGTAATGGTGGACAAAGAGGCGCGTTGCTCCAGAGGACAGACGTCAGTGGCAGTTCTCGTGAGAACTTTGCTGAATCATCTTTCTCAGTTTAAAAGAAACAATGTACCGATGAAAGACTCAATAGAGAGATTGGAGAGGACCCTGCTTATGTAATGTGGTGCCACACTTAAAAACTGAACTGGCACTGAGAGCCATGAAGAAGAAGCCAGGAAGATGTTCATGTTGAGTCCGGCCAGAGCTTGTTAGATGACGTGTATAGAGATGTGTAGTCAGCGGCTGTGTTAAGAGAACTATTCTTGCCCAGTACCAGGGTGAGGAGAGATGCTCTCCCAGTATATCAATGACATGCAAGAGTTAATGGTCATCCTGCAGTGGAAAGAAAGGTTCTTTCCTTGTTTACCAATGTGGAGATGCTGTTGTATCATCAATTCTTGTTCAGAAAGAGAAGCAAACTACTGCATGCTGAGGGAACAGGTGAAGCTCAACCCCTGCATGATGCTCCACTAAGTGCTTAAAGATGCCATCACTTTAGAGAAAGAGGAACAAGCAGAGACATTACCGGTGGGACTGCCTTCTGAGGTTGCCTCAGTCAGATGGAGTACCATGGAGCTAGAAATGGTCTCCTTCAAAGAGTCAGTATATCTATAAAAACATATTTTCTCAAACTATCTGCAGTCCCCCCAGCAACATTAACAGATCTGGCTGCTTTGTAAATTAATAAGGTCAGAGAACACTTGTTGAAACATCTCCTCCATGACAATATTTCCAGTTTTTTGGTATTCTTGGGTCATCACTTGTGGACTGCCTTTTGAAACCACAACACAAGCTTTGGGTTCAAACCTTAAAGGAGTATTGCAAAACATTTGTATCCTGGGCCATGTGTAGAGCTAGAATGGTGTACCAGTAAAAGATTACTGTTACTGACGCTGATGGCCACACTATGGTTAATATACATTGGTGCACTGTGGTTTCCACTGACAGAGATACTGTGGCTGGCACCAACAGAAACATTGTGTCTGAATGGGCTTTGGCCTCATACTCAAAGGACCAATTTCTGACATTTACTGAAAAAATACTACAGCTTGTCACGGGTGGCGGCCCGCAGGTTGGGCTGTGGGTGCACCCGTGTCCCTTCTTTTCCCCCTGCTCCGGGAACGAGTGACGCCGTGGTGCGCATGTCAGGACGTGGGCGCACTCGCTCCCCTGGGAACATGTACTTACCCAGCCGCGCTCCTTTCTCCTCGCATCCCTCTGCCGGCTGCTGCGTGCGCTCCCGATCCGCAGGGTGCACGCGGCAGCTCTCTCAGATTTAAAGGGTCAGCACGCCGGTAATTGGTTAAATGCCGGCTGCTGACCCTATATAATGGTACCACCCCCGGCACGTCCTCGCTGGATCTATTGTGCCCTGAGCCATAGAGAAAGCGTTCCAGAGTGCGTTCTAATCTCATCTGTGTTACCGACCTTTTGCTACGTTTCTCGTCCACGAACCTTCGCTGCCTGCCCTGACCTGTCTGCCTACCCCGACAACGTGTTTGGTGTTACGATTCGGTACCTAGCCGCACAACGGCTGCCGCAGCAGTCCAATCGCGCTAGGGGTAGCGACCTGGTAGGACTCCCGCCGCAGCAAACCCATCCTGCCTTGCAGCGGGCTCTAGTGAGTACCGGGACCTACTTAGACCCCGCTCCCTGGGGCGTCCGTTACCATCACTTGCAGTGGTCCAGAGGATCCACTACTCCAGCTGTTACACAGCTGACATTTATTGGCATAGTGGTATAAAACACTATGGCTAGCATTTTCTTATAGGCACTTATTAAGGTTCATAGGGATGTACTGCACTGTTATAAATGGCAGGAAAGGATTCCGAGCTATGAATATCTGCAATACTCTGAAAAGAGGCCAAATGTTGTCATCATTGCCTTGGGTACCAAAACAGCTTGTCTGGGTTACCAGGATTTAGGAACCATATAAAAATGTCTTTTAAAGAGGTTGTCTGGCAGAAAAAAAATAATCAGAAATGAGACTAGGCAGGTTAAAAAAAAAGTTATACCTGCCTACCTGTCCTAAACTGCTGCTGCTCTGGAGCTCCTTGGCGATCCAATACTCTACACTTCCAGGTTTTCATCCAGACTTGCAGAGAGGCTAGCACTCCACTCTTTTACAATGTAAGTAAAGAGTTGTGGATTACCTGGGAGCTCTGAAACGGCAGCGGCCAGGGACAGGTAGGGAAGTATAATTTTTATATTTGTTTCTTCGACCAGGCTGACAGGCATGTTTGCCTTTTTAAATGTTTTTTTAAGAATTTGTTGAACACTTTGTTAATAAAGTTTATTTTTTATTTGGCTTTCATCTAATTCTATTTTAAGAATGGTGCTTGTTTTTTTCCATGTATGTAATGTGTAAAATCATCAAATTCAATCTACCAAAAAATAATTTAGGTACATTGTTTTTGATGAGATTGGTTAATGTGTGGAACTTTAATAGATTATTTAAACTTAGAAAAAAAAAGTGTTTGTGGTTATTTCCCCAGACTCAGCACAATTTTCTGTGATTCCACAAATATTATTAACATTTTTATTAAATTTATATTCTCCTTGTAATACTAAAACTATCCACAAGGGGAAGTATTGTCTCTTTGTTAGTAATTATTTTGCCATGCACTAAGTCATGTTAATTTTCTGTGATACTTTGTATCCATTTAATTAGTTAATTCTCATTACATCCTTTGTAATTTTCATTGTACGGATTCACATTTTCTTTCAGCTTCATTTTTATGCGTTTTTACCAGCCTTTTTATGGCATTATACTATACACACAATTAATTATATATTTAACATGCATTGTTTTCACATTTTCAATTCGTAAAAAAAGCTTACAAACAATGCCAATAAAGCCATACCTATGTATAGCATAGCATACTGCATTCTCAAAAGATGCTGTGAACCCAAAAACACAGTGAAGAATTGAAGCAAGTGAAGAAAAAGTACACAAAACAAAAAGCATTTGGATCCACTGGACCACCACAGGTGGTTGTATAAGCCACGCCTAAGGTGCAGAGTCTAAGTAGGTCCGGCATTCACCAGAGCCCGCCACAAGGCAGGGTGGGTTTGCTGCAGCAGGAGTCCTACCAGGTCGTTACCCCTGACGTGACTTGCTTGCAATGGCAGCTGAGGTGCAGTGAGGTACCAAATCATGACACAAGCTCGTAGTCGGGAACTGGCACTCAGGTCAAGGCAGGCGACAAAGGTTCATAGTTGGGAAACGCAGCAATGGGTGAAAAACAGGGCAAGACAGGAACGCACTTCTGGAATGCTTTGTCTAAGGCTCGAGGCACTATGGAAGTGGTGGAAGCGTCCTGGATAAATAGGGTCAGTGCCTGGCAATAATCAACTACCGGCCACCAGGAACGTGCGGGGAAGCAGGAGCGTGGCTGGGTGAGTATGCGCCGGCAGTGCGAGTCGCCCCGCAGCCCGACACACGGACCGCAGCACCCCTTGTACCCGGCAGCGCATAGGCAGATAGGGTACGAGTGCGCCTGTTGCCCGGCATGTCGGCCGCAAGGTGACTCGTAACAGCATGGCTTCTAGTGTGATTTATATTTCTGTTTTGGTTCTTACCTACCATCTGGACACAGCTTTTTAATCATTTTACTGAGCTGTTAATGAAGTGTGGACATTCTTATGTCCTGTTTTCTTTATGATTTATAGTAGCGTTTTGTATAATAAAATAATACTTCCTGAAAGTACTGATTGTTACTTTTCATTTGTTACTTGTTTAAGGTTATGTGTATTGTAAAAGCTGAAAAGATTATAAAAACATGTTCGCTATTTTCTTCTTTGTGCTTTCACATAGGCTTTTGCAGAGCCACAGTAGTGCAATTAAATCCTTTTGGAACAAACATAAAAAGTTTATAACTTGTAAACTAGAAATATATTTGCCACAGAGAGGCAGAGTTTCCTAGTAATAGTGTGTTCAATGATTACAGAGTTTCTTTAAAAACAGTCTTCAGTTTCTTTTTGGCTCTCTTCACAGCTGGGATGCAAAAAGTAAAGTAATTAAAAAATAAATTTTACTCCAGTACTGGACACTGTAGCAAGCTTTTTTTTCTGGTGCAGGACCAAAATTGCACGTTGTGCCTGTCAATACGTGCCATTAAGTCTTTACTCCCAACATAAATGTGACAACGAGATTTAGGTCTAACTGTACAAACGGATGCAAACTGGTTGCTATCCATTGTTATGCATTCACCATTGACTTCAATGTAAAAAAAAAACCTGAAGGGTCGTGTCGTCAGATATCCATTTTTTTATGGAAAAAATAGCGCAGCAGATTACACTATTTCTTCAGTCAAAAAATACTGATACCTGACGGAACAGAGACAAACTGATGCAAACTGGAAGCTTAAAAACTCCATAGAAATGAATAGTCATCAGATTCTTTCTGCTTTTCTGTCTCCCAAATGGAGCTGAACAATGGGAAGCACCATGCAGATGTGAACCAGGCTTTAGCCCCATATCGTTGTTTACTCTACAGGGCACAGAAGTGACAGAAGTGTGCCCTTTAGACATTTTTTTATATAGATAAATACTAAATGCCAAAGTAAAACAAGCAATGTCTCCTGCTTTCCAAACTAACTGTATAGTGTACTGGAGCATGAAGACTTTTTTTTTTTTAACAAGCACTCAACATATGTGGTCATGTTGGAAAGTCTTAAAATTATACCAGTAACTTAGCTCCCAAGCGGGCAGTCTTTATTTTTGATGCAAATCAATCTGTTAATCATCCTATTCCCTGTGGGAAATTCTACAGAAGTGACTGACATTTCACCTCTGCTAGCTCCTTTTCCTAGCTGTGCCTGTTAGGATATGTCCCCATGGCACAGAGCAAATACGGGTCGGATTATCTGACTGGTATTTGCTCTGTTTTGGAGCCATGTACATGGCCGCAGGGGGGGACCAGCTTTTCTCCGCAAACTGCGGAGAAAAGCCCGTCCCACTTCGCATTGAAATATTCATGTTCCGCCCGAAGTCCGGGCGGAAGAATGAACATGTTCAATCTTTTTCGGACTTCCGGCGGAAAAATCCGTGCAGTGGGGACTGTTGTATGGATTTTCCATAGAGGTCTATGCAAAAGTTTGTCAGCCGGTTTATAGACGGCTTTCAAAACCGAAAAACGGCTGCAAAACTGGCTGAAAAACCGGTCATGGGCACATGTCCTTAGAGGTACATTGATAATGGACAGTTTGTGAAAAAGAATGACACTGTCCAAGCAGGATGTCTGGCTATAAATTTTAGCTAGCAGAGCTGCATTTCTCATGAAAAGGAGCTCCTTTGAGGGGACTGACAGAAATATTTAGTGTCATTACTAGAAATATTATAGAAATGCTGAGAAAATAAGATTGATTATATTTCTATAGAAAATTGTACAGCTGAGTGAAAGAGAGAAAAATGTATTTGCTGCCAAGTCAAGTATAATTCTTCTACATTTACACGGTTAACTGTTGGCACAAAAGTACTGAGCTTTCACGATTCAGCAACAAAGATAAGAGCACTGAGAAGCAAGTTTTTAATGCACACCTGACCACTGCTGTTACAGCAGGGAAGTTGTCTGTAAAAAGCACGATAGTCTGCTGTATCTTTGAAATTAAGCAAATAGAATATTTGGTTATAATATTAATTTACCTTTGCCTACATGTTTAAAGTTAATCAATTGGATTGGAATACCGATTTAACCCCTTAACGACCTTGGGCGTATCAGTACGTCCCAGGGCCGCTAAGGGGCTTTGCAGAGGGATCGCTCCGCGACCCCCCCCGCACAGCCGCCGGGTGTTAGTGGCAAATCGCCGCTCACACCCGGCAGTAACAGCGCCGGCGGGTGGCCCCGCCCGCTGGCGCTGTTTTACCCATCAGGCGCCGCGGCAAAGATGGCCGCGGCGTCTGAATTAACGCCGATCGGTGCCGCGCACCGATCGGTGCGGTGATCGGCATAAGCGCAGCTATGCTGTGCCGATCCGATCACCGGGCATTGTGGTGGGGAGCCTTGTGAAGGCTCCCGTCACTTACGGAAAAACTAAAGCGGAAAGTGCTCACCACGTTCTCCTTTGTATATCGCTTGAACGCTTCCAGCTGGATAACCCTCCTCCGTCACGGATCCTGGCCGACAGCCGAGGCCAAACAAACACTTGCAGAGATATAATGGGACGGATCCAGCGGTGCAGTTAAAAACAGGTTATTTTATTGCAACCAACATGCAGACAGGGTGCAGGACAGGTGTCCTGCACCCTGTCTGCATGTTGGTTGCAATAAAATAACTGTTTTTAACTGCACCGCTGGATCCGTCCCATTATATACTCTCCCGTCACTTACCCTGGCCGGTTTGCCCCACTTCCGTCCGCAGACAGGAAGTGGGGAAACCGCCATCTTTGTACACCCTAATGCATTGCCTATGCAATGCATTAGGTTGTATTAACAATCGCGCCACCTAGTGGTCAAGTACCATAGGTGGCCTCAATGTTACAGTAAAAACAAAAAAAATATACCAAAACAAAATAATAAGTAAAAGTTTTGTAAAAGTTATAAAAAAAATATTATTAAAACGTTTCCAAATATCAACGTCCTCCTTAAAAGTCCCCATTTATACACAAATATAAATCATTATGTAAAGATAAATAAAAAAAGTTACACAATATTTTGGTATTGCCATGCCCTGCGAACTACCGAAAAAGGTACCCCGACTAAAATAAAAATTAATCATAAACAATATTATTTATAATACCCGAAGTACGCTGAAAAACCCGTAGAAGAAAAAAATATTCCAAACGCCCAAAAAATTGCTTGGTTTTTTGGTCATTTTACGTCACTCAAAAAATGGAATAAAAATGATCAAAAAAGTCGCATGCATTCCAAACTGCTAGTGATAAAAAGTACACTTCAGCCCGCAAAAAATGCCCCCTCACTGACGTCCGTAGGTGTTAGTACAAAAAAGTTATTGGTCGCGCAAAATGGCGCCGCGGCGCAAATTTCAATAATAGAAAATGTTTGTAATTTTTTTACGGTACCAAAACATAACGGAAACCATACATGTTTGGTATTGCCGAATGCGTAACAACCTGAAGAATACAGATAACACATTATATTTACCGAAGATTGAATGCCGTAAAAGCAAAACCCCCGCAAACATGGCAAAAATAAAAAAATTTTTCACAATTTGTCCCACTTGGAATTTTTTTGCGGTTTCCCAGTATATTCTATAGTATAGTGAATAACACCATTCGAAAGTACATCTTGTCCCGCAAAATAAAAGCCCTCATGTGTCTATGTAGGTGGAAAAATAAAGAAGTTATGGCTTTCTGAAGGCGAGGAGGGAAAAACGAACGTGTCACCAAAAAAAAACCCGCCGGGTCCTTAAGGGGTTAAATATGCGCCTCAGTGACCTTAGGATACATTTTTTTTTCTGTTTTATTAATAACAGAGGTTATCTGTGGTATATATTTTCTCTCTCCTCTGGGTTTTTTCTTCATCGCACTGCTGATTTCTACCGCTAGTGCTTCAGAAGAGGACCTTTCAGACTTTCACTATTGTAGAAGAAAGAAATGTGATTGAAAGATTGAAAGAAATATTCTGTATTCTCAATTGTCGTTTACTGCAGAAACATTCAAAGACTTAAATGACTTGTAGTAGCTTTCTGTCTATGGAGAGGTGGATCCTGAAAATGTAAATAGTACTGTCGAACTTCATTTGTTCTTTTTAATTTAAATAGATACAAATCCCGATTGTTATTGAGATTAGCTGGATCTTTATAAATATGTGTACCGCGAGCTGTCTCTAGTAGTGGCTGTAGGCAGCCTGAAACTGTAGGTACTGGTAGCTTCAATGGGTAGAGGGTTCTGCTTGTCAAGAGGGGTTAAAAGTAAAAAGCAAAACCTAACTACATATGAAGCCCACTCTGTTCTAGCACCACTGCTGCTGATGCTCCCATCGATGATGTCATGTACATCTGTCACATGATTCTGCAGCCAATCACTGGTCATGTGCCAGACAGGCAGAGACTGCAAAGGCCTGCAATTGGTTGCAGTGCCAGGGCTTGTCCCCACGGCACCTGTTTGCGGCCGGTTTTTTCAGACGGTTTGCGGTTTTTGCAAACCGTCTGAAAAAACGTCCGCAAACTTTTACATGGGGTCTCTATGGAAAACCCGTGCAGCAGTCCCCACTGCACAGGTTTTCCGCCCGAAAAACATTGTAGATGTTCATTCTTCCGTCCGGTTTTCAGAATTTATGAACATCTCAATGTGAAGGTGAAGGCTTTTCTCCGCTAATCGCGAAGAAAAGCCGTCCCCCCGCGACCGTGGGGATGGCACTAAAACAGGAAAAATACGGTCGGATAAACCGATCGGTATTTGTCCTTTGCTTTGGGGATAAGCTCTTACTTGACTGATGAATGTAACCACATTGGTGAGAAACACCTGGAGCAACATGGTGCTGGAATGGAACAGACTTTACAAGTGAGTTAAGGTTTTATTCCTATTTTGACCGCTCCCAACCAGCCGAGTCCTTTTTTAAAAATAGTTGACATCCTCTTTACAATGAATAGGGAACTTTGATTTTTTCCTAAAGGTATATTATAACATTATCTGGCACTGAATTTTGGCCTTTTGATATTCAAAAATAGATTTTTATTTTAACTCAAAATCCGAAAGAGAATTTGAAGTCTAGTCACATGTTTTTTCAGGTCTGTAATAGGCGTTTGTGTCTTCAAGTGAAATCATACAGGCAAGTACTGTGTGTAACATGTGCGCTATTTTCTTTATTTTTCTTCAATGTCTTGCAAATTTCCATGCCAGTGTCTGAGTACATGACATGGTAATATTAAATCCTGTATCCATATGTGCCTTGAAATACACCACAGTCGTGCTTAAATAATTAAGATCAATCATATCCGAAAACATAAAATATTAATGCTCTGCATTTGACACTGTGCTTTTAACATTTTAAATACCATTCTGCCATTTTAAATCAATGAGCTTTGAATAATGTATTAGGAGGAAGCAAGAAAGACAATAATTTGTCACATTCCTGCTTTTATATATTTCTTATTAAGCTGGGTTCATACACAATGGCAGCCGCTTGTCGACCAATCCGCATCCGCATCCAAAGGCCTTCATGAATTTGCTGATGGTATCTCTATTTTACTGGCAAACTCATGCTGTATGCAGCCTTTTAAATTTTCATCTGAATGAACTGCCCGCTGTGTCTTGAACCCCGGCCCTTTAAAAGGGGGTTTTTCACACCCGATTAGGGTTTTTTTAACCCTATTTGGGAAAGGTTAAATTAAGACTATTACAAATTAAAAATGCAAATGTGATTTTGCTTTGTTCAGGAGGTAAAGAAAAAATTTATTTAAAATTCTTTGTGGGCACAAAATTTTCTTTTTTTTTACTACCACCCTTTTTTCTGCCCTTTTTTCTTCTCCCGATTGCTCCAAGTTGCCCATTAGCCCCCCGATTTCGGGCCCTGGGGGAGTCTTCCCCCCCCATATTCTTGCACAAAAAAAATTTGTTTTTCCTAAGTTAAAACAAGTTTTTTACTTGGAAAATCTTTTAGCCTTGTACAACACAGAATATAAATCTCCTGCAGTCGTGTCACTGTACAAGGAATAGCTACAGTAGGAATAGCAGAGCTGATATGCCAGTCACTGCTTTTCAGACTTTTTTTGTAAAAAAGTCAAGCTTGGGGGAAAAATTTTTTTAACTTTGCCTTCTATGTAGCTTCCCTTTCAGGGGGAAATTTCTAGAGAAAGGGTTTAACCCCATAAAAAAAAACTTCAAGTTTCCCTCCCGGGTTTCCCCCGCCATCCCCTCCTGAGGACACACAAACAGTTAAATAACAGTTAAATGAACAGTGCAGGCCGGACCAAAAACAGTGAAGGAAATAATTTTTTTGATCCCTTCTTTATTGTGTAAGTTTGCCCACGACAAAAACATGAACAGGGCCCATGATTTTAAGGGAGGTTTTAAAATTTTTAAAATTTAGGGGTTTAAAAAATCAAAATTTAAAAAAACCGGAAAAAACACATTGTATAAATTTTTATAAAATTTATTTGCATTTTGCAAATTGGGGAATTTTAAATATTTTTACCCCTTTCAAACCATTAAGAGTTCTGGCTCCCACAGACCGTTTTTAAAGCTTCTAATCAAATTTTACCCCATTAAAGACAGCTGTCTTAAAAAAGTCACCTTTATAAAAGAATCCAAACCACGACCCAAACAAATTTTTTCAGACTCTTTTCCTTAAAATGGGGGGAAGACCAAAAAGCTTTTAAGGGTGTCAGGTTTTTGGGATAGGGGGGGCCCGGCCCCCCTTGTGTTTTTCTAAGTAAATCCCCTGAATGACCCGTTGTAAAATGTTTTCTTTGTATTTTTACTTGGGTTTTGGCCCCCAAAATGCCCCATTTTGTCCGTTTCCAGTATTTTGCAAATGAGGGAACCCTGGTATAAGGGAAAGGCACATGTAGCAGCCATTTTGGGGGGAAGTGCTGGTTCTGAGGGAAAGCAGAGACAGTTGGGGCTAAAAAGGGGCCGGTTCACAGTCGTTCCAGGGGC
Organism: Phyllomedusa bahiana; assembly: GCA_025379985.1. Classification (NCBI taxonomy): domain Eukaryota; kingdom Metazoa; phylum Chordata; class Amphibia; order Anura; family Hylidae; genus Phyllomedusa; species Phyllomedusa bahiana. The sequence continues at coordinate 30,025 of JAODAL010025352.1, forward strand.
AAAGGGGGGAGAGCCGGGCTGTCCCCTACAGATGCCATCGCAGAGGGAAGAGAGAGAAAATCCCGGACAAGAAAGGGGCAAGCTGCAAGATAAGAGGGGTGTCTGCAGCCGGAAACCCCAAGGGGGCCCGCACCTTTAGAAAAAAGGAATTTTCCGGCCCCTCTTTTTAAAGGGACCTCAGCGGAAAGGGTGCCCCCCAACGAGTTTTAGGGGTGTGAGAAGGGCCTTTATTTTAGTTTAGTTAGTTAGGCCAGGGTTCAGGCCAAAGGAGGGTTTCCCAAAATACATCCTTTTTTTTTAAGGGTTGTTTTAGAGTTTACTATTTCACCATTAAACAAATTTAACCCGGGTTATCTGTGGGGAAAGTTTTTGTCACGGGGTGTTTGGGAGGGGGAAATGGGTAAATAATTTTAAAATGTGTAAGCTGCTGTGCTGACCAACGACCCCTGCAACTTTCCACCATACACCAATTGTTTCCCCCTTGGTGAAAAACCCGGTATTAAGAAGGGGGAAGGGGTTATCGGCCTTGCTGCGGCGGGGTTAACTTCCCCCGGCACATTTAAAGGCGCCCGGCCCCCAGAAACCAAGTCAGGGTGCCCCCAAAGTCACAACCCAAAATGGTTATGTCCCTTTAGGGGGCCCCTATTGCAATCCCTCCCCAAATTTGAAGGGGAAAAACATGGGCCCCCTGGGAGGGGCCCGGAAGAAAAAGGGGGGTAGAAATTAAAAATATGTAATTTAGCTCCGGAAACCGGGGGCAGAGATAGCCCTGGGGGCCTTTTTGGGGGGGGGGAGTTAGGCAGCAGTAATGGTGCGACCTGAAATTGAAAGGGAACATGGAGGAAAAAATTCTCCTGTTGGAAAGGGGGCCCCCGGGGGGGGGGTTTTCCAAAGTGGTGCACCTTTCCCAAATTACTTCTTCAACCGGCTGGCCCAAAAAAGAGGGTGAGGGGCCCTATGGGGGAGTACTTTTAATGCCCCGCAGGGAAAAAATTGAGTGAGAATTTTGGCCCGGGAGGGCCCCAAAGGTATCGGGGCATTCCCCCAATTAGTAAGCTACTAAGGGGAAACCCGTTTATTTTTGGGACTGTAAATAAATCCTTTCGGGACAAAAATTTCAAAGGGGTGACCCGAATTTACGGCAAAAATGACGTTTTAAAAGTGTCTCTTTAAACCCCCTGTAGAGAGGGAAAAAGGGGGAAACCCCTTTACCGTAGTGGTAAAGGTGGTTTAGCAGTTTCCCAAGCAAAACAGAAAAACCGGGGGCGGGCGCCCGAGGTCTTTAAAAGAGGGGATCCAGGGGTTTACGAGGAGTTGAGAGAACTTGGCCCTTTAGGTGTCTCAGATGAAGGAACGGCCCCCAAACTCCAGAAGGGGACTTTGGCTTCCCCCAGCACCCCTTTCAGATCCCGCCCCCAAGCGGGGGGTCCTACCGCAAGAGGTCACCCGGTTTTTTGCAGAGGTATTTGGGGGGCCCCTTTGCTGGGTTGTAAAAAAGTATGGCCACATCGCCCAAAAGAGTGGGCGCGAAAAGTGTTTTTAGGGGAAAGCCCGGGGGTTTTAAAATTTCAACCGCCCAAAAGTAGCTGGGCCCCTCCTGTGGCGGGGTAACAGAAACCAAAACCCAAAGCGGGAGGAAGGCGATCTTTACGCCAGTAGTCCTGTTATGGAAGCAGAGGTAGAAGGGGAGAAAGGTGCACTGTTAGTTGATAATGGGTTTAGAGTTTTACCCTGATGCCCCCGGGGTTCTTTGAAAAGGGCCCCTTCGGGCAAAAAGATGGGCCCGAAAATGGCAGCTTTAAATTTGGCTGAAAGGCAGCCAAAAAAAATGGTGAAACTGGATAAAAACAAAAGGGGTAGTTTTTGGGTGCAGGTTGACCCGTTTTGGACAAGGGCATTGGAAAAAGGGGAAATCTGTGCCCGGGGGGATCACCCATCCAAGAGGGGAAGTGGATGTGATCCTGGGGCCAATTTAACGTGCTTCGAGACCTGGTCACCCCCTTTATGCCAAAGAGGGGGCCCAAAATATTTTGGGAGGGGGGCCACCCCCGCACCGGGGCCCCTCAGAAGGTCCCATGGGCAGATGGTGAGGGCTGCCCCGTCTGCAGAAAGAGCCCCACATTCCCGGATCGCCCCCTTGGGAAAGTGAAGGTGTTCAGCGAAGGCCACCCATTTAAAAATCCCACACCACGAAGAAAAAAATTTTATGTGCCGGTGGGAAAACCCGGGCGGAATGTTGAATGGGCTTGGGGAAAATCTTGGTTTTAAACCCGTCTAAAGGAAGGGGTCCCCCAGGAAAACCCACCCCTGGTTTGCTGGGTCCTTGCCACTGGGGGAGAGGGGGTGTGTACCCCGGGGATTGCCTCAAACCCTCATGGACAGCGAGTTGGGCCCTTCTTTCAAATACCCCACTGCCGAAGTCCAAGTTCCCGGGGAAAAGATTTCTTTCCCCGCGAAGGGGGGGACGTTCACGCTATGGCCCGACAAGAGGTCGGTCTGGACCTATGCGTGGGCGTCCGAAGGGGAGCCTCCGGGCGGCCGGAAAGGAACTGGCCCCAGTGATTTGGCTCAGAAAGGGGGAAATTTACCCCCGGGACCCTGACCCCCAGGGCAAAAACAGTGCTGGAAAAATACCCCCTTTGGGGAAATTTCCCGGAGGCGTTCTGAGAATAATGAAGAATTAGGGTTAGTTTCCCACCCTCGAGGGATGGAAAAATTTCCCCCAGGCGATGCCCCCCGGGGCCCATCAGAGAACCTGGTACCCACAAATTCCCCCCCAAAATGTACCAGGAAGTGAAAAGAAAATGGTGGCCCGCATGCTGGGGAAAAGGGTGATTCAAAGGTCTTAAAATCCCTGGGACCCCCGTTGTTTTGGTCGGGAAAAAAAAGTGGGGGTCTCAAAGGGTTTTGCGTTAAAATCACAGGAAAAAAAATTTTTTCCCAGGGGCCATTCGTCGGGCGCATTTTTCCCCTTTTCCCGGGTTTAAAAAGTTCCCTGTCCGCTCTAAGGGCCCCTGGGGAAAATTTTTTTTGACCCCTTTACCTGGCCAAACCGATATTGGCAGGTACCTGTGGGTGAGAAGGGGTAGGGCAAAGACCCGCTTTATTTCCCGCCTTTTGGGAAATTACGAGTTCAATCGGATGCCCCTTTGGGCTTCCCAAAAGCCCCAAAGGGACCCTTCCAGGGGTTGATTTGGGGAAAAATGTCCCAGGGGATCTTAAAATTTGAGTCTGGTGTGATTACCCCGGACATGTGGTGGTGTTGGGGGAATTTTGTTCGGAAAAAAACCCTCTTCAGAAAATTTTGGGGAGGTTTTTTGGGAAGAATACCCAGGGCCATGGGCTTAAAAATCAAACCAAAAAAGTAACAGCTCTTCCAAACAGCGAAAAAAGAGTTTTTGGGGCAAAGTGGTTAAATTCTGAAGGGTAAAAGGGCCCGGGCCCCCCCGTTTAAAGGGGGAAGGGCAAGTCCAAAAAAAATTTTGGGCTCGGCCCCTGTTCCCTAACAAGGAAAGGGGGGGAAAATTTTTTGGGCTGGCTGGTGGGGATTACCGAAGGTTTATACCCCGTTTTTTGGGTCATTGACGGGTTCCCCTTTTAAAAGAGGGTACTTAGGGAATTTTCTGCTGGGGGTCCAAAAAAATCGCCCCCATTTTAGGGGAAACTCGGGAGCAAAAGGGTTTTGAAACGGTGAAAGAGGGCTGACCCGTGCTATAATTTCTGGCCTATGCCCCGGGTTCCCACACCCCCCTTTTTTTTGTATTCTGATGGTTAGTCTACATTGGGTTTTGGGGGCGTGCCTTTCCCACCCCCTTTCCCGGGGGGGCGGGGAAAAGAGAGTAATTTGCCTTTTGCCACAGTCCCGGGGTTTTTTCGGGGGTCCCGAGCGCAAACCTGACAATTATTGCCCCTTTAAGGTTGGAATGTTTAGCCCCGGTGTGGGCCATGAATTTAAAAAGGGTTCCGGCCCCTGTACCTGGCAGGTGCAGGGGGTGACTGTCATGGGGCCGACAAAAAATCCTTTGGGGGCATTTGGAGAATGCTAAGCTTGGAAACCCCCCTCGGCCCGAGAAAGGGGTGGCAAGGGCTTCCAAAAAAACCCAAAAATTCCCCCAATTTAAAATTTTTTATCCCGGGAGGGGGAAAAAGGGAATGCCCATGCCCTCTCTCGGGTCCCCGTTTAGAATTAAACCAAACCCCCCCAGCATTGATGAGGAATTAGAGGACCAAAGAAAATGCCCCCACCCTTTAGCCAGTTCCCGCATTCCCGGAAGTGGCCCCACTTACAAATGGGGTGGCGTCTGGGGTGTCGATGGTGTTGGGAAAGCCCGTGGCCTGATTTGGGAGAGGGTTTCCGGATGGTTTCCCAGATTTAAAAGAAAGTGGGAAAGGGGTGGGTACCGGTCTCGGGTCTGGGGCCCCGAAACCCGGGGGAGCAGACCCAGCTGACTCAGGAGGGGCAAAGCTTTTGAGGCAGTGGGGGTAAGGGCGTGTTTCCCAGGGTTCCTGTTTCAGGACCATCTAAATTACAATTTGGAAAATTTAAAACCCGCCAAAAGAAAAAAGATTGTTAAACCCCCCTGTCATTAGGGCCCCGAGGGGGTGCTCGCGAAAGCCCATGAGGAGGCGCCCATTTTGGGAGGGGACAAAAATCCTATAAGTGGGGTTTTTCGGGGCCCGGTTTACCCGCCTGAAATTGTTAAGCATGGTTCTGAAACTTTTTCCCCCCCAAGTGTCGTTAAACCCGTGGGTTATGTTAAAAAGGGAATTTAACCCGCCCGGGGTCCCGTTCAGACCATCCCCGGCATATGCGCCCCCAAAAGTTTTTTTATGATTGATTGTGCCCGATTGGGTTAAATCTTGCCTCCCGGGGCATTTCATACCTGTTTGGTTTAAAGAAAAGGGGCCAAATTTTTATAAGGTATGCCGGGTGTAAACCCCCTAGGGATCAGACTCGAAGTCTGCCCCGTTGAGGCGGTCTCAAGCCTAAAATAAAATGTGTTTGGGGGGCCCCCAGAGGATTCCCCTTCCCGACCAAAAGGGGGGTGTTTCCAAGGGGCTTTTAAAGAGGGGAACTGTACCCGTTTTATGGGATTAGCGTTCCCGTACTATTCCCTATCATCCCCCAGGGGGAAACGGGAGTTGTGAGCGGTTTTAAACGCCCCCTTATCCCAAAAATGTGCGGACTTTAGAGGAAAAGCCGAAGGTAGGTGGCCCTGAGTACCTGTTGGGGCTGATGGGGGCCTATAAAAAAATTGGGTTTGGCCCCGTACCCCGGGTTTTCCCCACACCATTTCTGATGTTCGGGGGAAGGACCGGGGGTTCCCAAGGGAAAGAGGATTTTTTCCCCATTCCCCCTCGAAAACACCCCAAAACCGGGCCAGTAAACCCCCGGCCTGGGGGCCCCGGAAAAACCCCCGCCGACTGCGGGGGCTTGCAAAGGTTGGGTTTGGGGGAGATCCCGGGAAAAAAGTGGTGCATCCAAAACCCAAAGGGTGGCAGAAAAGACCCGTTTTGCCCCGGTGATTGGGGCAGGTCAGGAAATAAGAGGGGGCCAATTTTGGAAAAAATTCTGATGGGGGGGCCAGTCCCCCAAAAATGAGCTTTAAGGAAGGGGGGGGACCCTGGCCCATCCCCGTTTTACGAGGTGAGCTGGAAGGGGGAAAAGGGGGGCCCCTTCAAGAAATCTGCACAGAAATATGTTTAGGCGCTGGGGATTTTGAAGTGCCTTGGGAAAATACACCCGAAGTAAACCCACCCCCGTCCAGCAGGCCCCCCTTAGTTTGAAGAATTTGGGGGGCTGTCCCCTTGCCGGTGTAAAATTGGGGGTTCCAGCTGTGACAAAAATTTTTCCACCAGGGAAAATGTGGAGCAGCCCAACAACTCCTTCCCCAGGGGGGGACGTAGGATGCCCCGATCCCAAAGCTGGTTTTACCCCCCCCCAGTGCTAAAGCGCAAGAAGAGTTTGGGGGTGGGGAGGGTTGTCGAGGATTTCCAAATTTAGTGGGGGGATATGTGGGGAAATTTGGGGCGCCTACTTGTGTTTTCTAAGTAAAAAACCCCCCTGGGCCCCGACAGTTGTAAAAAGTTTTTTTGTATTCTACTGTTTGGGCCCCAAGATTTCCGCTTTTGTCCAGTTTTTACAAATATATGCAAATGAGGGGGGCATTTTGGGGGTAAGATGGAACATGTAGGCCAAACCTTTTTTTAGAAGCTGCTGTTGATTTTGGGGGGAAACCGGGGCCCGAGACAGTTTTAGCTAAAGGAGCCAGGATTCACCCGTGTTCCCGGGGGCAAGGGGGAGCCCGCCTGTTTTATAGAACGCCATGCAGAGGGAGAGAGAGAATCTGGACAAGCGGAAACAAACTTTCCAAAATAGGGGAGGGGCGTTGGAAAACCGGACCAAACCAAAAAGGGTTGCCCCCTGAGAACCCGGAATTGCCCCGGCCCACTTTTTTAAGATTCCTCGCGGGATTTTACGTGCACGCCAACCCAGTTTTAAAGGGCCCCGTGAGAAGTTCCCGATATTTTTTTTTGTTTAGTTTTGGCTCAGTTTCAGGCCAAAAAAGGGTTTCCCCAAATAATTCCTGTTAAAAACCTTTGGGGGAGTTTACTAAAATGGGACCATTTTGCTACTTTTAAACCCGGGTTTTCTGTGAAAGGGGAAAATTTGTGTCCGTGTGTTTGGGGGGGAAGTTGGGGAAAAAAATTTTTAAACTGGGTTTAAACTGCTTTGCTTTCCCACGGAAAACACCTGCAAAAAGCCACCAAATTCACAAAATTTTTCCCTTGGTTTATTACGGTTTTAAGAAAAGGGTTAAAGGAGTTATCGGGCCTTTCCCAAAAACCCCACGGTTTTTGGGAAAAATTAGGGGAAAAAAGAGAGTTCACTTTCCCGGCGGCGGGGTGTGCCCGCACAAAGGGGCCAGGATACGTATTTTTTAAAAATTTTTGTTTGGGGGGGTCTGTTTTACCCAAATTTTTCCAAAAAAATTTTTGTAAAAAACCCCAAAAGTTGTTGATGGGGGGTTGGAGTTGTGGGGTTTTTTTCCGTGAACTTCGCTGTATTCCGGAAAAACCCCCCCCTCGGTAAATCGGCTTACCAGGGACAAAATCATAGCCCTGCCAACCCCAAAATGGAAAAGGGCTACAAAAAACCCCAAATAACATTTCTGGGTGAGAAGGAGGGAAAAAGGTAAGAAAAGATGGGCAATCGGAAAAATCGATTGGGGCCAAACCCCTGCAAAATTCACCCTTTTGGGGTATCCTTGATCATGGGAAGGTGAGGATTGGCCTGAAAAAAACCCGGGGGGAAAATTTTTAATGATTCAAGGGAAGCTGGGCCACCCCAGTCCCACAAAAAAAACCATTGGTAAAACAAATTTGCCCTAATGGTTTAAAAAACCTGCAGTTATACAAAGGTTTCCCCCTGCCAAAAAAACACATGTGTGGTCAGATGAGACAAAAATTGAGTCTTTGGAATTAATTTAAACCCTTCCCTGTTTGGTGGAAAAAAAAATACTGCCTATGACCCAAAGAAAATCGTCCCACTGTCAAGCATGAAGGTGGAAAACATTATGTTTTGTGGGAGTTTCTCTGCTAAGGGAACAGGAATACTTCACTGCATCAATGGGAGAATGGATGGAGACATGTACCACAAAATCCTCCAGGACATTAAAAATGGGTCATGGCTGGGTCTTCCAGCAAGACAATGACCCAAAACGTACAGCCAAGACAACAAAGGAATGGCTTAAAAAGAAGCACATTAAGGTCATGGAGTGGCCTAGCCAGTCTCCAGACCTTAATCCCATAAAAAACTTATGGAGGGAGTTGAAGCTCCCTGTTTGCAAGCGACAGCCTCAAAATCTTAATGATTTAGAGATGACCTGCAGAGAGGAGTGGACCAAAATTCCTCCTGACATGTGCGAAACCTCATCATCAACTACAAAAAATGTCTGACTGCTGTGCTTGCCAACAAGGGTTTTGCCAGCAAGTATTAAGTCTTGTTTCCCAGAAGAATCAAATACTTATTTCTCCCTGCAAAATGCAAATAAATGTATATATTTTATACAACGTGATTTTCTGGATTTTATTTTGATATTCTGTCTCTCAATGTTAAAATTAACCTACTCGTAAAATTATAGACTGTTCATGTCTTTGTCAGTGGACCAACGTACAAAATCAGCAAGGGATCAAATAATTATTTCCTTCACTGTACCTCTGAACGATCAGGACAGAGGGCCCAAGTGTTCTAAGGTATGCCGCACCGTCCAGCGGGAGTAGCAGTCACTACAATGGTATTTTTGCTACTGCTTCTCTGATCTATAGCTATATTTTTCATGCCTCTAATTATTATTACTTATGCTGCTTTTTGAGTTTGCTGTCACTGGTTGGTGGGGGCGAATTTATTTTGGAATGGGGCCCAATGAATTCTAGTTATGATCCTAATTCCACTCCACTCTGGGAAATAACAAGTTGTGGGTTATAATGCAGGAAGAAAATGGGGACAATATGTACTAGAGTGCTTTACACAAATTAGTACATGTTGGTATTAAAGCTATAACGCATTTTCGCGGTTGGTTATTTAAATAATGTTTTCATCTTTTTCATGAAACATAGGGCTTTATTTGCATGTAATTTTTAAATTAAAAATTTTTTCAGAATATGTGTCTGTTTTTAACATTCTTTATATTTTTCTGGTTGGAAAAATGTGCCATTAAAATATATTTTTAAAGTGTGCTCCTCTTTCTGTTATGGTAATTTTTATATACTTGATATATGATTTTCGGTTATCATGTATGTGGAAAAAAATGAACTTATCGTCTTTCCACTGTCCCATTCTATCCCCCAACTTGATCTCTCTATCACTGTCAATGGCTCTACGCTTTCACTGGTCCCGCATGTCCGCTGTCTTGGGATAACCTTTGATTGCTCTCTGACCTTCAAACCACACATCCAAGCCCCTATCTCTGCCTGCCACCTTTACCTGAAAAATATTTCTCGAATCTGCTCATTCCTTAACTTTGATACTATTAAACTACTAGTTCATGCCCTTATCATCTCCTGTCTATACTACTGCAATAGCCTTCTCTGGGTCCTCCCATCTAGCCCTCTCGCTCCCTTTCAAATCAACCTCAACTTTGCTGCCTGTCTTATCTACCTCTCTCCTCTGCCTCTCCCTTCTGCCAATCCCTCCATTGGCTACCCATTGGCAGAAAATTTACTTCATGTTACTAACCATGACCTACAAAGCTCTACCTAATCTCATGCCCCCATATATCTCTGCTTTAATCTCTAGATAGCTCCCCTCACGCAATCTCTGCTCCTCACGTGACCTTCTTCTCCGCTCTCCTCTCATCAGCCCCTCACAAAACCGTCTCTAAGACTTCTTCTGTGCTTTCCCCCATACTCTGGAACTCACTGCTCCAACAAATCAGACTATCCTCCACTTTCACTGGCCTCAAAAGAAACCTGAAAACCCATCTCTTCAGGATAGTCTGTAATCCCCAATAGCCCTGATGCCCCTATACCACCCCTCACACACATCTGCCCCTCACCTTCTGTCTCTTTCCTCCTTCCTTGTAGATTAAAAGCCTTTGCAGACAGGGTCCTCTCTCTCTGTACCATTGTTAATCATGAATTGTTGTTATTGCACTTTGTTTGACATATGTTATGTATGTAAGCCACCTATGAATGTACAGTGCCCTGGGATTAATGGCGCATTAAAATAAATAATAATAATGCTTAGTACTAAAAGTTGTGGATTGGGATATCAGTGCATTTATTTATTTCTCTTTTATCTTCTGCAGGAATAATTCTACAACAGTCCCTGCTCTCTCCTAGATTCTTCCTGTTGTATGCCCTTTGAATTGTTGCTCTTAGGATATTTTCTGGCCTGTACTCTGACTTGGCCTTTCTTTGCTCCTTTTGGTTTATCACTTTCAGCTGATATTTTGGCTTCGAACTACCAAACCATATGATTTCCCTTCAGTTCTGTCATTGCTGCTACATCCTGCAGCCAACCAGTAACTACAATGCGGACTGTGACCTGGGGATCTGACCAGCTCAGCTCAAACTTCTTATCAAACGTCCCTACAGTAGACTCTGTACATCATTTTAGTCATTTCCAGACTGGTTGGAGCCTCACAGTTCCATTTTCAAAGTATGTTAACCTTACATAAGAAAAAAAATCCATCTTGAACATCGGACGCACATAACAGAAGAGGAATACATTTATTAACTGTATATTATTTTAAGGCTGATAAGACACTATCATTTCCCATCATCCTTTGGTACCTTTGGAATCATAGACACAGCATAGTTCTGAATGCAATCTTTTGTGTAGGAAAAAAGTGACCTATGATGTAGTCATAAGAAATTCCATATGTGGAGAATTTTGTTGAGTGTTATCTTTAACCCCTTAAGCTGAATGCCTGAAAAGTAATTAATGACCAGAAATTTGTTTTAGTTTTTGCCTCTTTGCGTTTCAACAGTTGTAACTTTTTTATTTTTTCAATGATGCAGTTGGATGAGGCCTAGTTTTATTCAAGACAAGTTTTACTTTATGGGGGAATATTTTAAGTTCACTTATAAATAATTGCAGTATTTTTTTTAATTTATTTATTTTTTAAATTTTTTTTTTTTTTTTTTTTACACCATTCACATTTCACACTTAATAACTTGTTAGATTAATTCTACAGGCTATTAAGGTCGTGTGAATAACTAATATACTGTATGTAGGTTTTTTTGTGTGTGTAATTTATGCACAATTATTTTTTACTAAATATTTATTTTTATTTTATTTTTTATTTTACTTTTTTTTTACTTCCATGAAGGGAGAACTGTTTTAAATTTTTTTAGATTTTTATTTTTTTACACTTAGTAATGTATTAGCATATTCATATATGCTAATACATTCTAATCTGTGTCACTTTGACACAGGCAGTGATCTGGACAGCACACAGTGTGTCCAGGTCACTGGCTTCATACACAGACAGCTCTGGGGCCACTCTAGGTCCCCAGGGCTGACTGTGGAGCCGTTCCCCGAGCTCTGTCGGGTCACCGGGTGTTCCGATCAACGCACCGCCGCAATCAAAGGGTTAAAGCACCGGGTTGCAGAGGTTACCTCCGCACTCCGGTGCTCGCAGGACATGCTCTGGGAACGGGACTGTGTAGTACAGCCCTGATCCCAGTGCAAACTCCAATGTCTGCAGCGACGCCAAAAGACGTAGATGCAGACGAACGACCCGCACCGGCCGCCGTCAAAAGACGGTGCACGGTCGTTAAGGAGTTAATCACTAATAATATGCATGCATTATATGTCCTATAGGGTGTACTTGTCATTCAAAGACTACATCACGCAGCATGCAATGTCAGCTGCCTCTAAGGACATTGTCAAGTATTAAAAGAGGCATGGACCCACTGTACAGAGACATCAAATTACTGCTCTGAAAAGAATTTACAGGTCTATTCTGGGCTACTATTCATAGAAAGGATAGATGTCCTGGAGTTTGAGAAATTATAAAGATTAAGAACCAAACTAATTAGGGCCAGGGAGCATTTTAGATTCGAGGAAAAGTTAAAGAATTTAAAGGGGATGTATCGCTTCCTTACTTCGGCTGAGTCACACTTCTCTTAGCTTCCCAGCTCTGAGAATGCAGGGGCGTTTCTTCCCCTCCCAGCTGGATGACATCATCCCTCCTTCACTGCTGGCCTGAGACTCCCCCCCCCTCCCCTCTGAGTCCAAATATCACTGTGTCTCTCCCTATCAGTCTTATTTTATAAGAGCTGTATACATACCACAGGCTGCATTCAATCTAATCTGAGCACTGATCTCTCACAGCTGGAGATGTATTACAGCTTTCTAAGAACGGCACAGATCTGCGTGTATGCAGGAGAGTTAGGCACAGGTCAAAACTGTCATGTTTCTCATTGTACAATCTGCTGCAGTCTGTTCTGCTAGGTGTGGAAACAGAAAATGCTACGGCCCCTAACCTGAGTCATTCTGTACAGCCCCTGAATCGACCCAGGGGCTGTACAGATGTAAATGAGCTCTCAGCTAGTGAATTGCAAGGAGGAGGGATCAGGAGGGATTAGACCCACACTGGATATCAGTGTAAATAAAAACACAAGATAAGGGACACTGTGAGAACAAGGTAGCTTGCTAATGACATCCAATTGCAAAGTTGCTTGTTTTCACTGTCCCCTTATTCTGAAGACCATTTAATGAAACGATAACACCCCCTTTAAAGTTACTTAAAGTTAAGAAGACATGTCTAAGTGGAAACATGATTCATTTACATAAGTATATAAATGGTTCCTACAAAAAGTATGGGGAAAAGCTATTTCATATAAAGCCCCATCAAAAAACAAGAGGGCACTCCCACAGTCTGGAGACAAAAATCTCCAGAGGACAAAAGCCTTCTTCACTATTAGAACTGTGAATGTATAGAAGGAGCTGGTCAAAGGTTTGGGAAATTACTTGCAAACATTTTTAGCACTTATGTAGTTGTATAGAATTCTTGTTTAGATTATTGATCACCACTTGTGATCAGGAGGGAAATGTTTCCTTTTAGGCCAGATTGGTTCATGCATTATGGGTTTCATATTTTTGGTGAATACAAAGTTTTAAAATTACCTCTACCCCTCTATTTCATTCACTCCATTTTATCCCCTAGCATCTTAAAAAAGAGAACAAAATGACTGAAGCTCACCTCTGTTGCTCTACATGCACACACCTGATCTCCTCTTGATTAGTCCAATCACTTGACACTGCACGGATGACAAATATCCTCGACCTCAGGATACAAATACCTACAAATCCAACCCGGTAATAACGATCCAGCAGTAGTGAAAAATACAATCATTATTGTTTCTTTGGTATAGAGAGTTAAAAAATATAGCCACTAGACGTAGCTAACGCGTTTCGGGCGTTCTATCTTTTGCCCTTGTTCACAGCATGAACAAAGGCGAAAGATAGAACGCCCGAAATGCATTAGCTACATCTAGTGTCTATATTTTTTAACCCTCTATACCAAAGAAACAATAAAGATTGTCTGTATTTTTCACTACTGCTGGATCATTATTATCGTGTTGCATTTTATCCCCTCCCTTAGTTAAATTTGATGGTAATTTTTTCAGCCTCACTGACTATGTAACTACAGTTGAAATCATAACTTTACATACACTATATGAAGAGACACATATGCATGCTTTTTCTCACTATATGACATAAAACCAGAATATACGTTACTCATTTTAGGTCAATTAGGATTACCAAAATTATTTATATTTGCCAAATGCCAGAATAATGAGAGAGAGAATATTAAGGCATTTTTATTACTTTCTGCAAAGTCAGATGTTTACATACACTAGGATTACTACGCTTTTAAGCAATTTGGCACAGCTCATTTGATGATGTGATATCTTTGGAAGCTTCTGGAAGCTTATTGGCAACATCTGAGCTAATTAGAGACACACCTGTGGATGTATTTTAACCCTTAAGGACCTTGCGACTTTTTTTATTGACACGTTCATTTTTCCCTCCTCGCCTTCCCAGAGCCATACTTTTTTACTTTTCCACCTATATAGACCTATGACAGCTTTTATTTTGCTGGAAAATATGTAATTTCTAATGGTGTTATTAATATTACCATAGAATATACTGGGGAACCGCAAAAAAATTCCAAGTGGGACAAATTGTGTAAAAAAATGTACTTGCGCCATATTTTCGGGTTTTTTGCTTTTATGGCATTCAATCATAGGTAAAAATGATGAGTTATCTGTATTCTACAGGTTGATACGCATCCGGCAACACCAAACATGCAGGGTTTCCGTTATGTTTTGGTACCGTAAAAAAATTTTAAACATTTTGCACCACCAATAATTTTTTTTGTACTAACACCTACAGACGTGAGGCGCCATTTTTTGCGGGCTGAAGCTCACTTTTTATTGCTAGCAGTTTGGAATGCATGCAACTTTTTTGATCATTTTTATTCCAATTTCTATGCGACGTAAAATGACCAAAAAATGCAATTTTTGCGTTTGGAATTTTTTTTACTTCTACAGTGTTCAGCGTACGGGATAAATTATGTCATATTTTAATAGATTGGACTTTTTCAGACGCGGCGATACCAAAAATGTATAACTTTTTTATTATTGTTTTTATTTGTAAAATGGTGAAAGGGGGGTGATTTGAACTTTTAATATTTTTTAATGTACTTTAAAACTTTATTTATTTATTTTTACTTTAACATTGAGTCCCTCTAGGGTGCTTCACCACTAGGAGGCGCAATCGTTAATACAGTCTAATGCATTGCATTGACAATGCACTAGGCTGTACCAAGATGGCGGTTTGGGGCAAGATGGGGCCGGAAGTGGGGCAAACGGGAACATGGCAGCGATGGGAGCCTTCACAAGGCTCCCTGCTGCTATGTCCATGCAACGGATCCCTGCAGTGACTCTGATCGCAATGAAGAACGGTGCACGGCACCAATTTTAATTCATTTAGTTGCCGAGGCCATCTTTACCATGGCATCTAAAGGGCGCTGTAACTGCCGGATATTAGCTGCGATCAGCCGCTACCACCCGGCGGCTGTGCGGCGAGGTCAAGGAGCGATCTCGCCGCAAAGCCCCTTAGCGACCCTGGGACATACTCATATGTCCAGGGTCCTTAAGGAGTTAATTCACACCAGAAATATACTGCATCATTGGAAAGTCTAAAGAAATCAGCCAAGATATCATGAAGAGAACTGTGGACTTGCACAAGTCTGGATCATCCTTGGGTGCAATTTCCAGATACCTGAAGGTTCCTCGTTCATCTGTACAAACAACTATACACAAGTACAAACCGGATGGGAATGTCCAGCCATCATACCGCTCAGGAAGGAGACGGGTTCTATGTCTCAGAAATGAATGTGGTTTGGTCCGACACATGCATATCAACCCAAGAACAAAAGCAAAAGACTTTGTGAAGATGTTGGCGGAATTTGGTAAGATTGTGTGAAACAGTGAAATAAGTACTGTATCAACATGGGCTGAAAGGTCACTCTGCCAGGAAGAAGCCATTACTTCAAAAGAAACACTTAAAGCCAGTTTAATGTTTGCAAATGCACACAGGAACAAAGACCTACATTTTTGGAGACATGTCCTGTGGTCTGATGAAACTAAAATTGAACTGTTTGGCCATAATGGCCATCGCTACGTTTGGAGGAAAAAAGGAGAAGTTTGGAAGCCTAAGAACACCATCCCAACTGTGGGTGGCAGCATCATGTTGTGAGGTTGTTTTGCTGCAGGAGGGACTGGTGCACTTCACAACATAGACTGCAGCATGAGGAAATATTATGTGGCAATACTGAAGCAACATCTCAAGACATCATCCAGGAAGTTAAAGTTTGGGCGGAAATGGGTCTTCCAAATGGACATTGACCTGAAGCATACTGACAAACTGGTTACAAAGTGGCTTAAGGATAACCAAGTCAATGTTTTGGAGTGGCCATCACAAAGCCCTGATCTCAATCCTATTGAAAATTTATGGGTAAAGCTGAAAAGGCAGGTGTGAGCAAGGCGACCTACAAACATGGCTCAGTTACACCAGTTCTGTCAGGAGGAATTTGCCAAAATTCCTACCAACTATTTCGAGAAGTTTGTGGAAGGATATCCAAAACATTTGACCCAAGTCATACAGTTTAAGGGCAATGCTACCAAATACTAATGAAATGTATGTAAACTTTGGTTTTGCAGAAAGTAATAAAAATGCCTTAAAAATTCTCTCTCATTATGCTGGCATTTGGAAAATATAAATAATTTTGGTAATCCTAACCTAAAACTATGTCAAATAGTGAGAAAAATATGGATATGTGTCTTTTTATATAGTGTATGTAAACTTCTGGTTTCAACTGTATGTAATACTTCTAGCTGCCAATAGATCTGCATGGGTAGTGTGATTTTTTCCAAAAGAGTACCAGTCCTGTATTGCTACTTATCTCTAGATCTTTTCCTGTAGTTGACTACAGTACCATGCAGAATAATCTGCTTCTTAGTTTAAGCAACAGTTGACAGTTTAGCCTTAACCTTAGTCTACCATTCAATGGCTTATTTTGTATACAAAGCAGATATATTTTCCTGTATATTTTTGCAAAATTTTTCAAAATATACAGCAGATGACCCTTACTGATAAACAATAGAAGATGTCAGTGAAACCGAACTCAGCTTTTGTTTCCTTTCAAGAAATGAAACCTAAAAGTTATCTATCTATCTATCTATCTATCTATCTATCTATCTATCTATCTGTCTGTCTGTCTGTCTGTCTGTCTGTCTATCTATCCCTCTGTATCTATCTATCTATCTATCTATCTATCTATCTATCTATCTATCTATCTATCTATCTATCCATCCCTTTTTGTATCTATCTATCTGTCTATCTATCCCTATCTATCTATCTATCTATCTATCTATCTATCTATCTATCTGTCTGTCTGTCTGTCTGTCTGTCTGTCTGTATATCTATCTATCTGTCCCTCTATCTATCTATCTATCTATCTATCTATCTATCTATCTATCTATCTATCTATCTATCTATCTATCCCTCTGTATCTATCTATCCCTCTCTATCTATCTATCTATCTATCTATCTATCTATCTATCTATCTATCTATCTATCTATCTATCTATCTATCTGTCCCTCTATCTATCTATCTATCTATCTATCTATCTATCTATCTATCTATCTATCTATCTATCTTATATCTACCTATCTATCTATCTATCTATCTATCTATCTATCTATCTATCCCTCTGTATCTATCTATCTATCTATCTATCTTTTTTATTAACTTTTTTTCTCTCCTTTTCTCTTCTTAATCTAGAAACGTGGATGGGGACTGGATGAACTTTCTCTATTTTGTTTTTATGATTTTAATTAATTTTTTTCTAATTTTTTTTCTATTTTTTTATTTATTATTTTTTCATTTCATTTTTTTGAATAAATAAAAATACTTTTTTGGGGGTCTCTTGTTCTGTGCCTGCACGTGTCCGTTGGTCATAACATTCGTGCCATGATAGTATTGCACTCCTCTATGTGATAATCCCAAGCATTTATTAATTAACTCTAGAGTGTTATAGTCTGGCATATATGTGGACTTATGTGTCTGTGGTCGTGGGATTTTTATTAATGTACAAAAGGTGAGGAGTCACCAGTTTTAGGGGGACATGTGTACAATATGCTGACGCAGGGCTTGTCAATTTGAGAAGCTTTTGTGCCGTGCACGTTGTGGTTCATTTGAGCTGCTCATCATATATGAGTATTCTTGAATGTTCTTATCACTTGCCCTCCTTTCTCATACATTTTTTAATGGATCCTTGTACCACTTAATTTATACATCTTATGCCGGGTATTACACATCTAGGTAATAATTTTCTCTATAACATGGTCCGTATGCTATTTGTGAGCCGCCACATGAGCCCGGGTACTGTTTCAGCATCGGAGCTCGTGTTGTATTGGCTTCCCTTTAGTAATATGGCCGCCGTATGTTCAAGCGCTAGTGCGCATGCGCGGATGTTCCCTTTGAGTCAGAGTGCTTTCTCCATGGTTACGAGTGTGTTCTCTTCCGGACATGCGCGGTACAGTCCATAGGACGCCGTTCATAGGATTACTTCGTATAAGCAAGGCATTTGTTTTAATTCTTTATTTATGTTAATGAGTGATTGGAGGAATTTGGATCCGCCCCCATCCCTTCATGCTCATTATGTAAGATGTAATACTGTACGTTTTTATTGTACTTGTCCAAAAATGTCTTAATAGTGTGGTTCACTTAGCACTGTTTATCATATATTTAGTATGATTTTTTTGATCACTATATCACTTTGAGATTGCTAATATAATAGAATGTTTTGTAAACTTTTGTGATTTGCATATTCATTAAGACACCCCTTTATATATCATGCACTTTCACCCTGTATTTGCTTGAGAAAGGCTCTAGTAGCCGAAACGTCGCTTTTGGACATGTTGGAATAAAGTTTTTTGCATTTTTTGGAACCTGGAGTGCTGCGAATCTTCCTTGAATATTTACTAGGACTGGTAACTACTGTCCCTATTGTCGCTGGCACCCACAATTTTTTATTATTTACAGAGTGCTGCCTATCTATCTATCTATCTATCTATCTATCTATCTATCTATCTATCTATCTATCTATCTATCTATCTATCTATCTATCTATCTATCTATCCCTCTGTATCTATCCCTCTGTATCTATCTATCCCTCTGTATCTATCTATCCCTCTGTATCTATCTATCTATCTATCTATCTATCTATCTATCTATCTATATCTATCTATCCCTCTGTATCTATCTATCTATCTATCTATCTATCCCTCTGTATCTATCTATCCCTCTGTATCTATCTATCCCTCTGTATCTATCCCTCTGTATCTATCTATCCCTCTGTATCTATCTATCTATCTATCTATCTATCTATCTATCTATCTATCTATCTATCTATCTGTCTATCTATCTATCTATCTATCCCTCTGTATCTATCTATCTATCTATCTATCTATCTATCTATCTATCTATCTATCTATCTATCTATCCCTCTGTATCTATCTATCTATCTATCTATCTATCTATCTATCTATCTATCTATCTATCTATCTATCTATCTATCTATCTATCTGTCCCTCTATCTATCTATCTATCTATCTATCTATCTATCTATCTATCTATCTATCTATCTATCTATCCCTCTGTATCTATCTATCTATCTATCTATCTATCTATCTATCCCTCTGTATCTATCCCTCTGTATCTATCCCTCTGTATCTATCCCTCTGTATCTATCTATCCCTCTGTATCTATCTATCTATCTATCTATCTATCTATCTATCTATCTATCTATCTATCTATATCTATCTATCCCTCTGTATCTATCTATCTATCTATCTATCTATCTATCTATCTATCTATCTATCCCTCTGTCTATCTATCTATCCCTCTGTATCTATCCCTCTGTATCTATCTATCCCTCTGTATCTATCTATCTATCTATCTGTCTATCTATCTATCTATCCCTCTGTATCTATCTATCTATCTATCTATCTATCTATCTATCTATCTATCTATCTCATATCTATCTATCTATCTATCTATCTATCTATCTATCTATCTATCTATCTATCTATCTATCTATCTATCTATCTATCTATCTATCTATCTATCTGCCTCTGGCTGTTTTCCTGAGCTCATTTCCTCTCGTCTACTGCTTCCTGTCATCTGTGAGCTCCCTTTCTCTCCGTGTGGAGGCGGTGATGCTATAGGCTGACATATGGTCCTGTTCTGTTTTTGCTGGGCTTCCCTCTGGTGCATCATTAGCATGCTTTACTAGGCAGGTCTGCATCACTGGAAAGAAAGGAGATTCTGGTTGAGCACACAGCTTTGCAGGCACTGATCATACAGCTCTGTAACAATTCTAGTTGACAGGTAAGTCTCTCTTATTTTTATCCTTAGCCTCATTGTTATTTCCAGGCAAGCAGTTCTTGGACTTGTTGGCACATGCAAATTGACTGATTATTCACTCATCACATTTGTAAGCACAGGAGTGAATATTTCTTCATTATCTATTTCTGCAACTGTGCTATGAGAGTACATCCAATATTGTCTATAGAACTCAAGGTGATGTCAAGGGCATTAGAGTTTTACTTCTTGTTTAGAAATCTTGTCGGAATAAATCAGAATATAAATCCTAATCCTTTTGATCTGGGACAATCCCTAAAAGTGCCCCACCCATTGTTTTAAATCATTGTGGTCTTATTCGATCAATTTTACGTTCATTGTAGGAGACCTATGAATATATTGCTCCATAAATACGTTTAGCACGGTAATGGCCATTCCTTCCGCTGATAAGGTTGTAACTTTTGTGGACTTGAAAGGTAATTTTATTCCATTGGTGATGATGGTCAGTGATTACTAAGTATCTTGGCGTATCTGACAGTCTCCCAGACATCATGCAGTATGATCTAGCCTCCTGCACTTCTGGGTTTATACCTTATATATGTATTTATCTCCTGCCAAAGAAATGACCCTCACCTGAAGCTGATCTGTGACTTGGGAAGTGACCTGTCTGTGACATTTTAATGGTCTGTCCATGTCACTTTCTTGTCCCAGGAGAGTGTGGGGTAGGTGATTGCTCTTTTGGAAGTACTACATAGTACCTGGCATGACGGCACTTTGACTTTCAAGGTTATGCTGGCAATGTGGCTGCATATCTTCTGTCTTTGGCAAGGGGGCAGTAATCTGTAGTAAAGCAACTTGTGTCTTTTAAATGTTCATGTAGTTTCCTAGTTCCTTTATTAAATTACTACCAGATAACAGCAGTAATACATTTCTACACATACAGTCCCCTAATATAAATGTCACAATTTATAGGCTGTGCTCTGTTGTCATGATATCATAATATTTCAATGGCTAAGCTTGGTTGTGCTGATGGAATAAAAGGGTTAATATACAGAGATGCAACAAAGCTGAACTTGACTGATTAGGCCCCATAATATTGTGGCACAGAATGCTATATTCACTTTTTCAATGCTTTTGTTGTGACCTAAGGTCAGCTAATATGAAGATGCATGTTATCACTGTCATGTTAAACTTTGCTACATTCGTATATAGAGACAGAGCTCTACTGTGATGTCATAATGCAGATATGTGTGTTTAAAGAATGCTTTATATTGCAGTTATATCACTGCTATGAAGGCACTGTCAGTGGTATGGTGGCACGGCTGTTGTATTGGCTGTGTTATAAATGGCAGTGATCTGTTGTTAAAGCAACCCACGACTGCTTAATTCCCTGCAGATTCTCTTATCAAATATCCAAATGCTACCAAACAGTAATTAATTGTGTATTAAGAATTTGTTTGGTATACAGCTCCCTCATTTTAATGTAAGATTAAACTAAATTTACTGTAGGTGGATTTTTAGGTTAACGTTTAAAGACTAATTTCTATGAACAAAAATAACATTAGCAAGTCAGAAAGAAGTCAGTGTGTCAGTAATCTATCCCCATGCACAGCTTCCAGTGGCCACAAGGGTGTGATACATGAACTACACAAGAAGTGAAGAAAGCATTGCATAGTACTGGAGCATCAGTAAATCTGCACCAACAGTCCATTACAGGGAGGAATCCCTGGATAATAGTCGTAGAGGAGTGGTACTGGATTCTACAGCTACAAAGGGAAGCTGTCGATATAGCTGCACACACATGGATTTCATGGACAGTGCATTTATTTCACTAGAAGCCGTGTAATGTTACATTTTCCCTGCAGAATTTTTACCAAAGCACTACTCAGATTATAGAAGCTGATTCTTGAGGTCTCAGCAGTGGGAGAAGAGCTCAGTTGTACTCATGAGGATCATTTCCAAAAGCAGCAATACATTTAAGTCAGTTATTATTATGCATTTCTACATAATGTGATGTACTACACTGTTGAGTCACAGTATTATGACCAGCAGATAATATGCAGAGTAAGCTCAATGTCCAGCATGAATAGCAGCTAGATGGGCTGGGAGTGATGCAATAAGGTCCTAGTAGGTTGTCACAGGTATCTGGAGCCATGCTGACAGTAGGATATACCACACCTGCTGGAGGAGGTGTGGGGGAGGATTCATAGTGAGTATGAGGATTGAGGTGGTCCCAAAGATGCTCAATTGTGTTCAAGACTGGGTAATGATGGGGCCAGTGTAATACTTGAAAGTCTTGGTTAAACTCTTCCAATCAGTGTCCAATGTTTCTAGCCGTGTCAAGACAATCAGCATGTATAGGTGCAGGGGCGTAACTAGCGAAGCCTGGGCCCCATGGCAAATTTTGCCCCCCCTCCCCCCACCTCGTCCACCTCCCCGACCACGAACATTTACCAGGACATGCAGTTAGATAATGTAGATAATACAAGGGAAAAATACCTCACCATACTTCTCACTATCATACTGCTACCAAACAAATCCACTATACCAAGACCAACATTACCAATAACGCTATTACATAGGAACCTTATTATACCACCATAACATGACCACAAATAACCACCACATAGTGACTGAATAATAACCCTACACTATTACTGATCAGTACACAAAGCAATAGTACCGCCATATAGTGACCATATAATGGTATATACTAGTGTACACAGGCTCTGCAGACTGTATATAACCACCATACAGTGACCATATAGTGGTTGACACCAGTGTACACAGGCTCTGCAGACATATGTGATTAAAGCGTAGTTACATCTTGTGACTCACAGGTGACGTTTCTCTGACGAGTTGTTGACTTTCCCTTTTGTTTTGCATCCTGTCCCGACCACCATGATGACGTCTCCCGACCATTTGTCCCTGAAGATTTAGACACAAATATCTTAGAATCCTCACTTTTCCAGCACCTCCCTCACTACCCCTCTGGCTATATGGGGTCCCCAGATAGGCTAGGTTTAGGCAGGCAACAGGGTCCCCATATAGGCAGGCAGGGTTTAGGTAGCTATAGGGTCCCATAAAGGCAGTCAAGCAGGGTTTAGGTAGAGTATAGGGCCCCATATATACAGGCAGAGTTTAGGTAGCTATAGGGCCCCATATAGATAGGCAGGCAGGGTATAGGGGCCATATAGGTAGGAAGGCAGAGTTTAGGTAGCTATAGGGGCCATATATGTAGGCAGGCAGGGCTTAGGGTAGGCTATAGGGGCCCCATACAGGTAGGCAGGGCATAGGGTAGGCTATTGGGGCCCCATAGAGGCAGGCACGGCTTAGGGTAGGCTATATGGGCCCCATACAGGCAGGCAGGACATAGGGTAGGCTATAGGGGCATATATATATATATATATATATATATATATATATATATATATATAAAGGCAGGGCATAGGATAGGCTATATGAACCATATATATATATATATAGGCAGACAGGGCTTAGGAAAGTCTATAGGGGCCATATATATAGGCAGGTGAGGGCTTAGGGTAGGCTATAGGGGCCATATATAGGCAGGTAGGGCATAGGGTAGGCTGTAGGGCCATATGAATATATATATATATATATATATATATATATATATATATATATATATATATATATATAGGCGGGCATATGGCCATCTATAGGCAGGCAGGGCTGTGGAGAGGCTATATATAGGCAGGCAGGGCTTTGAGGAGGCTATAGACTGTATATAGGCAGACAGGGCTTTGGGGAGGCTATAGGGGCTATATATAGGCAGCCAGAGCTTTGGGGAGGCTATATATAGGCAGGCAGGGATTTGGGGGCTATAGGGGCTATATACAGGCAGGCAGGGCTATAGGGACTATATATAGCAGACAGGGCTAGAAGGGCTAGATATAGACAGGCAGGGCTTTAGGGGTTATATATAGGAAGGCAGGGCTATAGGGGCTAGATATAAGAAGGCCGGGCTATAGCGGCTAGATATAGGAAAGCAGGGCTATAGGGGCTAGATATAGGCAGGCAGGGCTATAGGGGTCAATATAACGGCAGGCAGGCAGATAGGGGCCAATATATAGGCAGGCAGGGCTATAGGGGCCAATATATAGGCTGACAGGGCTATAGGGGCTAGATATAGGCAGGCAGGGCTATAGGGGCTAGATATAGGCAGGCAGGGCTAGATATAGGCAGGGCTATAGGGGCTAGATATAGGCAGGCAGGGATATAGGGGCCAATATATAGGCAGGAAGGGTTATAGGGGCCAATATATAGGCAGGCAGGGGGCTTCATTAATATTAAAAAAAAAAAAAGAAATAACTTACTCACCTATCTCTCCCTCCCTCATGCTCTGCTCCTGGGCAGTCTGTGCTCGGCGCGGGTCGCGCGATGATGTGACGTCATCACGCAGCCCACATCAGCACTGTTCTCTCTGCTCTGCTAATACTAGCCAGTCCTGCCTTTGACTGCTCGGGCCAGATGGTCCGGGCGTTCAGAGGTAGGAAGCGCTGGGCCCCGCAGCTCAGCGTCCGCCGGCAGTGAACTAGCATGTTCACTGCCAGTGGGTGC
Organism: Phyllomedusa bahiana; assembly: GCA_025379985.1. Taxonomy (NCBI): domain Eukaryota; kingdom Metazoa; phylum Chordata; class Amphibia; order Anura; family Hylidae; genus Phyllomedusa; species Phyllomedusa bahiana. Next base: position 54,057 of record JAODAL010025352.1, read on the forward strand.
AGGAGCCAAACTACCGGGGTAGCAGCTACTACCACGGTAGTTACGCCCCTGTATGGGTATATATGATATGCAAGGATAAATTCATACAAAAAATGGTTGAGAGTACCTTTCACAGGGATGCGTGGGCTCAATGCCACAAAATCATTTCCCAGACTAGAATGCTTCCACCACCAGCTTGAGTTATTCCAGCAATAGTAGCAGGATGTTTGTTCTTTGATCTTCTCATCTGATAGCCAATGCCCATCTGTTTGATGAAGCAGATAATAAATATGTTTGCAGACAGTATATCGCCCACCTACTATACCCACCAAGACAGTTCACATCACATGACTTCCTTCATGAGCTAGACGGTGCCAACAGTGAACATAGGTCATAAAAATGTGACTTGACTATGCATAACATGCATAAAGCATTTTGCACTTTTAAGGATGTAAAAACACAGAACCTGTAGCCTAGGGCCACACAGCATAGGACAAAAAACTCGTTGAAAACCAAAACCTAAAAACCACTTTGAACCTGAGTATTTTGTCAGTTTTTTGTCCAAAGCAGCTGGGTTTCTGACGAGTTTTTTGGGTGGTTTTCAGTTTTTTGTTATGATTTGTGGCATTTTTTGGGGGCAGTCCCTCAGGCAGTCTGTGTGGAAAGTTCTCCGTCAGATTTTCAGAGGTTTCTAAATACTAAAAACCAAATTAAATCTGCTGGAAAACCTGTGCTGTGTAGACATAGCCATAGACTCCAATAGTAAATTTTCTGCAGGACTTCGGCAGATTGTACAACATGTTCCTAAAACCTTCAGCTTTGAAAACTGACTAGAAAACTGACTCAAAACCACAGAAAATCTGCCAGAAAACCTGTGCTGTGTGTACATAGCCTTAAGAAGAAAAATGAAAACACAATGTTATTCTCATGTCCAGTATAACAGTCTAGCCATGGATTGTACCATACATGGAGAGGTTTCGAGAACCAGAAATATTAGACATTGTTTATATAGACTTTATATAATATATCACCTTCATCTAATGACTCCCTTTGTCTAATCAGCCCCAAAAAATGCTCATCCACAAATGTAATACAAAAAAAACACAAACAGGGCCTAATGATGCACAAAATATAAATATATTACCTATAAAGAACCAAACATGCTAAATCCAAAGTAATTCAATTAAATACATAATATATCCATAAAATATATTTTATTAGAAATATTTAAAACATTAACATTAAAGCCATGACGTAACAGGTATTAATGGAAAGGCAGGTATTTTCCGGTAATACCTGTTACATCATGACATTTTCTATTTTTTTATGTATATATTGTGTATTTAATTGATTTATCTTGGGTTTAGCACATTTGGTTCTTAGTAGGTAATATAAGCAGCAAACTTGTCGACTACATGACTCATATGTTTACTGGCATATAGATCAGAGAGATTTTTGGTCTCTAATTTTAGTTTTCTACAAACATATTTTGATGCTTTTTTTTACAGAATGTTATGGATTTATGCACAATTATCTGAAAAAGTTCATAGTGCTTGGTAGCATTAGTATAATGTACCAGTGACCACATGTATGAAAACTGTCTAGGTCTAAAACTCACTTTGTTGCCCATAAAAAACCAGAGCGCTCCTTTAATTTCATATAATGCCCTGAAAAAAATGAAAAGGGGCGCTCTGATTGGTTGCTATGTGCAAAGATAGTCTTAGACAATTTTCATACATGTGGCCCCAGGTGACTATTTTGAGAAAATGAAGGGCTTTAGTAAATAAGGATTTAACATGATTATTTTAAATGTTATAATTCAGATTCAATTTATTTTCTTCTAATTGGCACAAAAACTGTTACAATGGATCTTTAAAGGAACCTGTCAGGTGCTTTATACTGCCCTAAGAGCAGAATGTGAAGGAGGGAAACTGAGCTCTCTAATATATAGGTCTATTTGATTTAGAGCACACATGCCAACTCTCCCGGATTGGGCGAGAGGGTCCCGCAAATGGGGATCACCTCCCGCCCCTCTGGAAGGGTCGATGAAGCGGGGCATTCTTTAATGAAAGCGGCGCCGGAGCTGCATCATAGGACGCTGTCCTCGCACCACTGCGGGGTACGGCCTCCTTGCTGCTAAACTGTAGAAGTTGAGCAGGGCAGCGTGTAAAGCCTTTTCTAGGACGTAAGCGCTGCCTGAGAGGTCCAGCATCTTGTGGGCATCGACCAGCTGTCTTATAGAGCAGGCGCAAATTCGACACTTCCAGGGTGGTGACCTCCTCTATCTGCTTCAACGGCAACTTGTTTGCCTCCAAAGACCTCAACCGCTCAATATAGGTGGCCAGCTGGTCATTCTGGTGCTGCAACTCCTCTGTCTTCTGCAGGTGTCTCAGGGGTGTTGGACTTTCCAAAGAAGGGGCACCTGCAGCATCTGAGGAAAAGTGGGTGCTACTCCTGGGTATGAATGAGTCTCTAACATCCTGAGACTTGAAGGACTAGTAGAAACATTAACAGTAACAGCTAATATCACATTCCTCAGAAAGAGAGGCAGTTCCAGTCATCAGATTAGGAGTGAGTTAATTAAATATTTGACCAAATCTAGCAAGCCAAGTTTTAAGATGACAATTTTGTATGACCTTCAAATGATATTATGTACATCCAAATGGCCTTTGGCAGAAAAAAGGTTCCCCAACTCCGTGTTAAAGAATACAGTCTTTTTAATGGCAAACACATCCAAATATAGGTAAATGTTTTTACAGTATCTATATGGACCTGACTAATAAAAAAATTACTAAAAACCTTTAGATTAAAACGAAAATAGAACATTAAATATATGGTAACCACATAATGTGTTCTGCTGGATAGGCTATTCTTCTACTTACACCATATACGGCACGGGTGCCAAACTGCGGCCCTCCAGCTGTTGGGAAACTACAACTCCCATCATGCATTTATATAATCTATAACAGTGGACATGATGGGAGTGGTAGTTTCCCAACAGCTGGAGGGCCACAGTTCGACACCCCTGAGTTATATGGCTGTACAGTTGGTATACAGTTGCATCAGTTGCACAGTTGGCAGCGTACCTTTTACCATAAAACAATGCTGTTGTGAAATCATAACAATAAAGCATGGCCTTAGAATGTAAACACATATTAGAACACCATGGTACACGGCCCATAAAGAAACATACACACTATTGTGGCAATTTAGTTTTTGTTTTGTTTATTCTTTATAATTTATTTTTCTATTTCAGAACTCTAATAATTCCAGGGCCCTGTACAAGCAAAAGGGTTCAAATACATAATAAAACACCAGGACAAATATAATATTAGCACTAAATAACAAACTTATATGGAAGGAGAGAGGACCCTGCCAGTGACGGCTTAAACTATTTAAGAATACATTAGATAGTGACAGCAGTCTGTTTATAAAAAAAAAAAAATTGCACCATATCAAGAGCAGTAGGGTGCAGGCTCCAGGACCCTGATGTTTAATTTACTTAACAAAAATAGACATCATGCCAAAAGATTCCGTGAACCAGCAGGATACTATTTCACCCATTTGAGTGCAATGTTAGAATAACCTTACATTTACCTTTCTATACCAATACCACAGATACATTACTATGATCTCATCGTAGCAGAGTACTCATAAAGTACCTTCATTCTATAATGTATTACTTATGAGGTTTAATATTTTATGACAATGAACATATTTCTTAACTGCAGTTATACTGGCTGGTATATAGGCTCATTGTACTCTGACATACATGGTGAGGAACACATTAGCAGCTGTATTCATCTTCATAACACAGCACAGCTTGTTATTACACATAGTAATACTGGCATAGTACTGTAATATTATCATAAACACATATACACGTTATTATGATATAATTCAGTATTTCGAAGAACATCATTATTATTTTGACACAGTCATGAAACAGTATCGCATGTAAATAAACATACACTATTGTGACATCAATATCTAAGAGTTCAGCCCATAAATACACATGTACTATTGTAAACCCGTAACAAAATTCTCAACTTATTAGCATGTACATATCAACAGTATAGATACATAATCATGCCAATAATGATTCATTTAACTAAACTTACACATTATTTTGATATCATTGCAATAAAGCAAGAATCAAGAAAAGATCTTACTTGACAACCTTGCACACTGGAATTATTATACAGTATATCTAAATAACTATGTTGGAATACAAAGAAAAAGCTAATTGGGTTCATTTTCTTTGTATTATTTTTCTTTGTATTATTATACATTTCTTTTTATGCAGCCTTTGCTTCATTATTGAATGACATACTGTCACGAGTGGACCCGAAGCCCCACGCCCGGGCTGCGGGCGCACTCGGGCGGCCCCTGCCGGTCCCGCGGGTCGGGCCCCGGCTGCCCGCTTACCTCTCCGCGCTCCCGCGTCCTCCTGGCCGGCCGGAGCGCGCGTGCCCGCGCCTTAGGCGCGCGCGCGCCGGCTCTCCAGGATTTAAAGGGGCAGTACGCCCATTATTGGTTAAGGCTGGCAGGTGACCCTATTTAACCCCCTTCCTTCCGGGTCACCTTTGCCGGATCTTTAGTGCGTTATTGCCTTCAGAGAAAGCTTCTTCTGCCTTGTTTCTGACTTCCGTGTACCGAACCCTCTTCGCTCCAGTTTTCTTGACCACGAACCGTTGCCGGGCCTGCCCTGACCTCTTGCTGTCCCCGCTTCGCCTACGCTTACATTTTTT
>JAODAL010025353.1:0-58786 GCA_025379985.1 Phyllomedusa bahiana
CCGGGGGGCCTCCCGGAGACTCGGGCACAGGGGGTTTTTTTTGGGGGCCTGAGCCCCGAATAAAACACCCTAGTGACGCCCCTGAGATAACTTTATGAGTCTTCTCTTCTCTTGGGAAATCTTCTCATGGCTGTCGAACCAGTACCTTTCCGGGGAATCAGCCTAAAACACACTGAGCTATCAGGGCAGGTGAGACGGTCGAATTTGTAGAATTAAAAAGAAAAAGATTGCTCCACCACCAGGAGTAAAACAATAACAATGCAGTTACATGACAAGGATCTGCAGAACTAAGCATATGCTAAATAGTTGTAGGTCAAAGCTAGGTATGAGATAGCCAAGAAGATTGTCTGTAAAATGATGGTAATCTCACGTTAAAAACTGAGGGGGAGGGGTGAAAAAGAGCCTGAAAGTCAAAAGTTCAAACATTGTTACCCTTTGCTTGTCATGGTAAAATATATTTATTGTAAACAACTTTGGAACACATAAAATAAAAAAATTTTTAAATATGCAAAACGCTGCAGTAAGTAGGAAAAAAAACTGTTTTCAACAAAATGTTCTGAATAATATTTGTGGAGTCTATGAATTTGTTCTGAAAATTACCCCTCCTAGTATCCCCTCCTTAAGTGACCTTTAAAATCTGATCTCATTTTTCCAGGCTAGAAAACGGGCCTCTCAAAAAAAACTTGGTGGGGGAAAAGCGGGGTGCCACAGGGGCATCATCTTTAAAAATTAAGTAAAACGAAGCCCTCACCCACATCAGTTTTTGATGAAGGGTTGAGCTCTTCTACTTTTTTGAAACATAAAAATTTTTTTTTGGGTAAATCTGTTTGCTATTGGGGGCGGAATCTTTCCCCTACGGGAAGGCCGGTTCACACGGCTTATTCCCCAGGGTTTGTGACCCTATTGAGCCCACAAATCCGCCTGAATAAGGGCGAGACGGGGGGCGGGGCCGGGGCGCGGGGGGGCGCCGCTCCCCCCCCCTTTGACAACATTTGCCGAGCGGGAAAAGGGGGACGAACCACGTTTTTATAAGCGTGGATTTACCGTAATAAAGGGAAAGGGTTGGAGCCGTACTGCAGGGGCAAATCCCCCGGGGGATACGGCGCCAATCCCTGCCCAAATAACTGGTGAACGAGGCCAACACTTTGCCCCCCCCATGGCATCCAAAAAACTTTCAAAATTAAAATCCTCATCGATGAGGCTGAAGTATGGGGGCATAACTGGGAAACTCAATTCCTCTTGCTTTTGGCACTGCATTGTACGAACTGGACCAATTTAGTATATATGTTGGGAGTTGGAGTTGGTCCATTTTATAACGACTCCAACTCCTGCAAAATGGGCACCGACTCCAACTCTACGACTCCACAGCCATGTCTGCAAGTAAAGTGTTCCCTAGTTCAGCATGAGAGTGAGTGTGCACTTCTTGCTGGTCAATCTCCTCCAGCAAAGCAGTGACGACTAGGCGACTTGACTCACCATCACTGGCCAATGGCGATTACAACCCTGTATACCCATTTAGCACCTTCTGATGCCTTCATTAGGCTTCCAGCACCCAAGATCACTATCTACTATGTTATTCCAGGGGCTAAACTGCTGAGGGAGTTGGGGGAATTATCCTGTATATGCAGTGCAGAGTGTGTATGCATACAGTGTAGAGCTGTATGTGTGTATAAAGCAAACAGTGCAGAGTATATATACAGTGCAAAACTATAATATGTGTATATAAAACACACAGTGCAGTGTGTATGTATACAATGCAGAGCTATATATGTGTGTATAGAGCATACAATGCAGTGCTATTTATGTGTATATAAAGCATTCAGTGCAGAGTGTGTATACAGGTTAGAGCTAACTATGTGTATAAATCATGCAGTGCAGAGCTATATATGTGTATAAAGCATGCAGTGTAGAGTGTGTATACAGGACAGAGCTGTATGTGTGTATAGAGCATGCAGTGCAGAGCTATGTGAGTGTATAAAGCATACAGTGAAGAGTGTGTATACAGGGCAGAGCTATATGAGTGTATAAAGCATGCAGTGCAGAGCCATATATGTGTACAAAGCATGCAGTGCAGAGGTATGTGTATAAATCATGCAGCGCAGAGCTATGTGTATAAAGCATGCAGTGCAGAGCTATATATGTGTATACTGTGCAGAGCTATGTGAGTGTATAAAGCATACAATGCAGAGTGTATACAGTGCAGAGCTATATGTGTATACAGTGCAGAGCTATGAGTGTATAAAGCACACAGTGCAGAGCTATATATGTGTATTCAGTGCAGAGCTATATATGTGTATACAGTGCAGAGCTATATATGTGTATTCAGTGCAGAGCTATATAAGTGTATACAGTGCAGAGCTATATATGTGTATTCAGTGCAGAGCTATATGAGTGTATAAAGCATGCAGGGCAGAGCTATATAAGCGTATACAGTGCAGAGCTATATGAGTGTATAAAGCATGCAGGGCAGAGCTATATAAGCGTATACAGTGCAGAGCTATATGAGTGTATAAAGCATGCAGGGCAGAGCTATATAAGCGTATACAGTGCAGAGCAATGATGTAAAAGCATGCAGTGCAAGCATATAATTTGTATAGTGCTAGCTAAGTGAGTGTAAAAGCAACAAAGAGAGTGTAACAGGGAGAGCTATAGAGTGTATAAAAGCATACAAGGCAGAGCTATATAATGTATAAAAACATGCACAGAGCAAAAAGGTTTAACAGGGCAGAGCTATATGAGTGATAAAGCATGCAGTGCAGAGTGTGTTTTACAAGGCAGAGCTATACAAGTGTATAAAGCATACAAGGCAGAGCTATATAAGTGTATAAAGCATGCAGTGCAGAGCATTATGTTAACAGTGCAAGCATTGAGAGATACATGAGAGCTAATAGGTATACAGGTTTAAACTTATGATGTATAAACATGCGTGAAGACTATATTTGTTATTCAGTGGGGAAGCTATATAGTATACAGTGCAGACTAAAGAGTGTTTTTAAAGCATGCAGTGCGAGTAAATTTTAAATTTAATCAGTGCAGAGCATATGTGTATACAGTGCAAGCATGAGTATAAAGCACACATGCAGACTATATATGTGGGATTTTAGTCAGAGCTATAATTTATTCAGTGCAAGCTATATAAAGTGTTACAGTGCAGAGCTTAATGTGGGTTCAGTGCGAGCTATATAATGTAACAGTGGCTATATTGTGTATTCATGCAGAGCTATAAAGTGAACATGCAAGCTATATAGTGTATTCAGTGCAGAGCTAATAGTGTATTCATGCAGAGCTATATAAGTGTATACAGTGCAAGCTATATATGGTATTTATGCAGAGCTATATGAGTTTATAAAACATGCAGGGCAGGCTATATAAGCGTATACAGTCAAGCATTGAGTTTTATAAAGCAGCAGGCAAGCTATATAAGCGTATACAGTGCAGACTATAGAGTGTAAAAGCATGCAGGGCGAGCTAAAAAAGCTATACAGTCAAGCTAATAGTGTATAAAGCATGCAGGGCAACATATAAACTAACAGTGCAGACTATATAGTGTATACAGTCAGAGCTATATTTTTTATACAGGCAGAGCTATGATGTATAAAGCCCCACAGGCAGAGCTATAATGTGTATTCAGGCAGACTATAAAAGTGATACATGCAAGCTAAAATGTTATTCATGCAGACTATATAGGTATTCAGTCAGAGCTATTAAGTGTATCAGTGCAGAGCATATATTGTATTCAGTGCAGACTATATAATGTATACAGTGCAACAATATGTTTATTCAGTGCAGAGCTATATATGTGTACAGGCAGAGCTATATAAGTGAACACTGCAGACTATATGTGTATTTATCAGAGCTATATATGTAAAAGCATGCAGGGCAAACTATATAACGTATACAGTGCAACATATATGTAAACAGCAGGCAGAGCTATATAAGCGTATACATGAGACTATAGAATTATAAAGCATGCAGGGCAGAGCTATATAAGCGTATACAGTGCAGAGCTATATAAATGTATACAGTCAGGCTATAAAGTATCGTGCAGGGCATTTAGTGAACATGAGGGCTATATGGGGGTAACCCGTGCGAGCATAGTATAAAAGCACACAGTGCAGAGCTATATATGTGATACATGCAACATATGATGTATAAAGCATCAGGGCAGAGCTATATAAAGCATAAAAGTGCAAGCTAATGAGTGTATAAAGCATGCCCGGGCAAGCTATTTATTAAACTTATACAGGTGCAAAAGCTATAGAGTTAAAAGCATGCAGGGGAGGGGCTATATAAAACGAAAAACAAATGCGGGGCTATTAAAAGGTTTTACATTTCAGAGCTAAATGAGAGATACAGTGCCGGGGTAATGAGTTTTATACAGGGCGGGGGTATAAGTTTTAAACATTTCAGAGCTATGAGGGTTTTTAAAAAACACAGTGGACTATAAATTTTGGGATACCGGGGAGAGCTATATGAGTGGAAAAAAGGGATGCAGGGCAAAAGCTAAAAAAAGCGTATACAGTGCAGAGCAAAAAGAGTTTTATAAAGCATGCAGGCGAGCTATAAAAAGCTATACATGCAGACTATAGAGGGAAAACATGCAGGGCAGACTATATAAGCGTAACTCAAGTAAAAAGTGTATACAGTACGAGCATTTAAGAGAGTATACATGCAGGGCATAGATGAACATGCAGGGCTATAAAGGTTACAGTGCAGAGCTAAGATTGTATAAAGCACCAAATGCAGAGTATAAGTGTTAAAATGCAGAGCTATATGAGTTATAAAAAATGCAGGGCGACTATATAACTATACAGTGCAGAGGGTTTATGTATAAACATGCAGGCAGACATAAACTAAACAGTGCAAGCTATATGAGTGATAAAACAGCAGGGGGAGAGCTATATAACGTATACAGGCAGAGCTATATAAGTTATACAGTCAAACTATATGAAGTAACATGCAGGGCTTATAGTGTATACGTCAGGGGTAATGGTAAACAGTCAAGCTATGATGAAAAAAGCCACAGTGCAAGCTAAATATGGTAAAAACATCAGGCTAATGATGTATACAGTCAAGCTAATATGGGGTATTCAATGAAAACTTAATAGGAAAAAAACATGCAGGGCAAGGGTAAATGAGTGTATACAGTGCAGAGCTATATGAGTGTATACAGTGCAGGGCTATATGAGTGTATACAGTGCAGAGCTATATGAGTGTAACTGCAGGGCTTAGATGTAACAGTGCAGAGCTATATGAGAGTATACAGTGCAGGGCTATATGCTATATGAGTGTGACATAGTTTCGTTCAGCCTCTCCCTGTGACTGTCACATGCTGATGATATCATCAAAGCTCCTCCCCCAGTATTGGGCACACCATGCTGCTTTCACGCTCGATCCGGATCCCTCCTTGTGATTGGCTTGCTACATTGACACATCGGATGACAGGACCACACCCCCACAGGAAGCTGCTCTGTGATTGGCTGGTTGCTGTCACTACTGCAAGGCCCCGGAAGCGCCGAATCTTCGCGCGGGGTGGGCCCTGGGTAAGGACGGGCGTCATGTCTGTGTGCGGCCCCTCGCTGCGCTGACAGTGGCGGCCACTGCAGGGGTCCTGGCCGCATGTCTACTGTATAGTCTCCAGGAAGCAGGTACTGGCTGTGTAATGTCTACACAGGGGGACCTCCCTGCGCTGTAACCTCATAAGCTGTCCCATCTAGTATAGAGGGGGTCGGATCGGATGTGCTATGCACTGGCTGAGCAGTTCTCTGGTGACAATCTGCAGGTGTTTATTGCAGATCATTGTTATAGGGTTCTGTTCACACCTGTCACGTGCAGTGCTGTGTTTTCCAGTAAAGCAAAGAACACCATGATGGAATCTAACAGCATCTGCCGGGCTCTGTAGGTCCGCACATGGAAATTTTTTTTCTGGGCATTTTTTTTAGTGGCTTGCGGATTTAAAAACCGTCTGTAAACTGTCAACCATCCCCATAGACTGTTAGAAAATCCTTTCAGCAGTCCACACTGAACGGATGGTTTTTCAGGCCGCCGGCGGTCCACAAAACTTAGAACGTGTTCATTCCTCTGCTCGGTTTCTGCACAGAAAGTTAACATTGAAGTCAATGGGAACCGTGCAGAAAGTAAGTGAATGTTTTTTGTGCGTTTTGTAGACAATAAAGTGGAGAATGTTGCACTATAAGGTGATGTTCACTCGGCTTATTGCCAGCGTAATTGCGGGGACGGATTACGCCGGCTGCCGTGCAGCCGGGGGAGGGGGTGAGGCCGCTCACTGCCCCATAGACATCAATTATCCACGGTGCATATCCCGCCGGGATAATGTGCATGTCACGGCGACCGGGGAGAGGAGATGGAATCCATAGTTCTCTATGAGAACTGTGGATTACCGCAATGACTGGGACGGATTTCAGCCGTATTGGAGCGCAATACGACTGAATCCGTCCCAGAATCAGCCGTGTGAGCGAGGCTTAAGTCCCACACAATCCATAGAAAATATATATTTGTGTGTGTGTGTGTATATATATATATATATATACACAAATGTATATTTTCTATGGATTGTGTGGGACTTATAGTGCAACTTCCTCCACTTTATTGTCTGCAAACCGCACAGAAACTGTTAAAAACACAAAAAGTCCAGAAACCATTTGTGACGGACGTTTCTGCTGCAGTCAAATCGGAGCAGATTTTGTCCTTTGCCGTGTGAACCCACCCTTAGGTTGAATGCTCATGGGACGGATTTGGGATTCTACTGAGCTGATGTGGTGGAAATGTTACACACAAAAAAAGGTAAGAGCATGTCCCCACGGCAGGTTTTTCAGACGGTTTTCAGTTTTGAAAGCCGTCTGTAAACCGGCTGTCAAACTTAATCACGGACCTCTATGGAAAATCCGTGCAGCAGTCCGCCAGCGCCAGCGGTCCGAAAAACATTGATCATATTCATTCTTCCACCCGAAAACCGGGCGGAACATGAACATTTCAGTGCAAAGGGGACGGGCTTTTCTTTGCAAACCGTGGAGAAAAGCTGCCCCCCCCCCCTGCGGCCGTGTACACGGCCCCGAAACAGAGCAAACACTGGTCGGATAATCCGTGCGGTATTTGCTCTGTGCCGTGGGGACATGCCCTAACAATGATGCAGATTTTTTTGTCCGTTTCTGTGGGGAATTTACAGTGATATTTTTATCATATTAAATTGAATAGAGTAAGATAACCAACATCCACACCATCTGTTGTAGGTGTAGACTGAGTTCACTGTGATCCCGATTGAGACCTTTTTGTCAGCATACGTGAAAAAGTTATCCTGAAGGGTTCAGCACAGAAAGTGCTTATAGTTCGAAAAACAGAACCAACTTGGTCCAAAGGTGACGACATTTGCACCGTTGTTCTCTATGGATCCACTGGCATACCTTTTTTTTTCAGGTATCCTGACGAGTACCTACAACAGAGACCACAAGTGCAATGTGAACCCAGCATTACTTGCAGAAAGCTTCCCCTTTAATTTTTTCTATGTGCATATAACCTTAGGGCATGTTTACATGAGGCGGACTGCTGTGGATTTTGGTACAGATTTAAAGGAGTTTTACCATGATGTAAAATCCCCAGCATTGGCAACTAGCTGCAAGTCGGCCATTTATGTGAAGGAGGAGGGCAGTGCTTGTGGCCATCATCTCCATTCACTTCTATGGGAGCTTCCGAATATAGCCAAGTGCATACATTCCATTATATCTGGAGCTCCGATAGAAATGAGTGGACGGACACCAGTGCCGCCCTCCTCCTTTACATGGCATTGGTCCGGACTTGCTGCGGGTATTTACATCATGGTAAACCATTTCACTGCAGATTTTAGCTTCATTTGAATTTCAATAGAGAAGTCAAATATCTGCACACAAACTCCTGTGGGAATTACCCTTTTCATTATAAGTCATGTAAATCGGCAACTAACCTGTCACAAAATTGGAGCTGCTCCCCATACCCTTTATATGTTTTCAAATAAGGAAGCATTCATTTTAAACCCTGTGCACAAAGTGTAGTTCTCCATGAAAAGAATCTATCACCTTTCCGGGGCAGAAGGCAATACCCTCAGATCTCTGCCCTGGGTTTGTGTATGATGATTTTGATTCAATTTCGGATGCAGGTGAACCCCATTCATTGGCACTTATCCTCCTCCGGTTTCTGCGTGGAATCCATATTAATACATGACATATCATATTATTATTTTTTTTTTTTTACAAATCTGCCAAATCTGTGCCATAAATACGCCTTTCCCACTAAAAAAGTTGTTCACCTCCCCAGCCAAAAGGAACTCTACCGCTGCTTCCTCTGATTGCTTGCACTCACGGCTTACCTGACCCTAACCCGCGTCACCATTTGGGGCCTTCATTTTCAAATGGCGATGTCAGGCAGCCAATCAGAGACTGCAGTGGTGACGTTCTGTTTGAACAGAGCCAGAAGACAGTAGAAAATTCGGTGGGGGACAGGCAGGTGCATCACTGGATTAAATGTCTGTGCAGAAATGAGTATGGTTTGGTTTTTTTTTTCTAATAATTTTCTTGGGGGGATTGGCAGCATACTTTAGCTAAATAAAAAGGGGAGTTGTACAATCCCTTTAACTGTAATAGCGCATGGACAATTTATGCAGATTTCATACCAAAATCTGTGTCGAAATGAGGCATTAAAAGCTTAAAGAGGTTGTCTAACTCAACATGTAGGGAACAGTAAATTAAGATGTTTTCCACATAGATTGCCTTGTTTATTTTTCTTTGTTGAGGATATAAAAGTGATTTTATCTGCTGAGTGCACTCAGGTTTCTCTAGGTTACCGACCTGCTCTGCCCTGCATCCCCTGCTGTTTGTCTTATCTGATAGCAGAGATGATGTCGGCACACACAACTGCAGACAGCTTGAGATCTTGAGTGTTAGCTCATCTAACAAACAAAGGAGACTAATTACTTTTGTCTACTTAGCTCTTGAGCTTCTCTGGACTTTAGCTAAACATCCCCTGCTCTCATGTCAGAGTTAATTTTGCAGACCTTTGAAGATTAAGCTGATATGCTAATTACCCACAGCTTGACCAGGAAGAGATGAGATGCATGAATAAAAGCTGCTTTTGAAACAGCGTGCTGAGCCAACCCCTTTAACTGTTTCTAATCTCTGCCAGTGAGTATAAATGTATAGCTGGCATTTGAATCCTGTATGGTTCACATCACATTTTTTAATCTATATGACACATAAACTTTTGTATACCGAAAAAAAATGGATATTGTGACGGTACCTATAGGCTTCCTTAGTACAGAACAGTGTTGGGTGTGTCATTTTAGGATATATTCACATGGCTTAACTGCGGGGCATGCAGTACGCCCCGTAATTACGTCGGGTGTTCAGGAGTCGCACTGATCGACGCATACTCCTGTGACGCGAAGGGGGGGGGGGGGCGCGGCAGCCCACCGGCTCCATAGACATGCATTACTCCCCGCGCATACACAGTATGATCATATTGTACGAGCAGGGGATAAGGCGTAATCCATGGTTCTCTATGAGAATCCATTGGATTTACTGTATTATTGGGGTGCATTTCGCTCATATTAGAGCGCAGTACGCCACAAAATAGGCGGTGAAATGCGCCCCAAAATAAGCCGTGTGAACATACCCTTACAGGTTTACTTTCTGGTATCTTATTTGTTTTAAAGGGTGTTTCTTCTACTAGCTACTGGTCCATCCATTGAGGATGATTAAAAATAGAAGAAAAAAACCATTATAAACCCGCACTTTCTAGCAGCACAGCCTTCCCGGTGGATGATGTCGCCATTTACTCTCCACGTGACACTGCAGCCAGTCACAGGCCACAGAGGTTATGTATGGTGTATCCAGCAAGAGACCACCGCCTGGGATTGCCTGCAGAGTCGCATGAAGAAGAAAGCTTGACGTCATCAGCCGGGATCACCGGAATGAGTGAGTTTACAAGGCAAGTTTTTTTTTTTTTTTTTTCTACTGATGAGCATTTTGCACACCCGTTAAGTTGCTAAGAAGGGGTAGTGCATTTCAGAGCCACAAAAAAAGTTTCTAACCAATGTTTTTTTTTTTTTTTTGTTTTTTTTTTCATGTTTTATTATTCTTTAGTATTATTGCTGTAGGTAGATATAAAAATGGATGAATGGAATTTAGAAATGAATATAAAATAGGGCCAGGTCCTAGTTTTATCAAAGTGGTTGTCTGGTCCATTCAAAAATATTTTTGAGTTCGCTACTTGTGGCCTATTTAAAAGAAAAAAAAAAGTCATGGTAGTCTTCCTTCGTACCTCCTCCAAGTACTTTTGTTTTTTTTCTATTGCAATGTACAGGAGTTTCAGATTGTTTAAGGGGCCGTCTACACGGCAAGTGACAAATACCGGTTGGTTTATGCAACAGGAATTCGCACTGTTTTGCGGCTGTTCCCACGGCCGCAGGGGGCGCGGCTTTTCTCCGCGATAAGTGGAGAAAAGCCCTCCCCCTTCACATTGAGATGCACAGATTCCGTCCGAAAACGGTCGGACAGTTGTGCAGAATGATCAATGCTTTTCAGGCGGGCGAAGCGGGCGGGAAAAAAAACAACGGGGGAGAAAATCCCGTTGCAGTGGGGAAGCTGCTGCAAGGTTTTTCGTACGCCCCTTCTGCTCATTTTCGGACGGTTTTTCAGGCCGACTGAAAAACCCGCAACCGCTGAAAAACTACGTCCAAAAACCTGCTGCAGTCGGGGACAAAGCCACTAACTCTCACATCCGTAGGAGTGCAGAAAACAATTATTGTTCCACATCGCTCGCACCAGTCACAGCGCTCCCCTCGACATGTCCTGGGGAGATCTCCCCATGAAGTGCCGGTGCAGGCACGAAACGCAAGTTTTGTAGCTTTCTATATAATATTTTTAATAGATTTTGTCCCTATATTCTACCATGTGGGCCGGCCTTTCAACGTTGTGAATGTGGAGGCCGTGGAACTATTAAATTTTCTAACACTATGCTCTTCCACCAACTCAAAGCACTTGTGCTTCAGAGTTTACCCATCGGCAGGGATTCCACGTTTTTATTCACGTTGTAGTATCGTTTGCCTCAAAGAAGATATAACTGTATAATGACGTATTACTGTACAAGTGTTTATATTTTTGCTGTCCTGTTTATATTTCTTGTACAAATGCTACTTTTCTTGCAATCTAGATATAATCTATTTGTTTAAAAAAAAAAAAGTATCGTGCCTCCAAGGTGAGTGTAACATCGCACCATTTGTTATTTTAGTACTTTACAATACCTTCTTCACTAGGAGAGCACCATTTTTTATTTTTGTCTTTTAATTCTCAAATCTGACAGGGTGCAGCCCGCTCTGCCAGAGATGAGCTCAATTTATTCATGAGGAGGTGTTAGCTCCTCTAACCAGTGATTCTTTCTATTACTGGGGATAGGTGGAATCCCAGCAATAAACAAGCAATTGTGCCCCTTAGTTGTCAGGTTCCTAGAGGGACTAAAAATATAGCTATTTGTAAGAATTTCTTTGTTGTCCATAGCAACCAAATCATTTCATACAGTGGTGTGAAAAAAAAATGAAAGGGCGCTCTTGACTGGTTGCTATGGGCAACAAAGGTAGTTTTCATACATGAGGCCCTAAAAATGGTATATCTTCAGGGACGGTGGCGTTCATATCTCTGACAAACATTTCTGGGAACTTAGATACACTTAACAGTGGAGTGCAGGGACAGGGTCTGGACACAAAGATTATTTATTCTAGAGCGCCATTGATTCCAGGACGCTGTACATTCAAGGGGAGTTACATACATAACAAATGTCGAACTGAATATTTACTGGCGATAAGATATATGACTTAGTAAATGTTACAGAGGGGGTGGAATGGAGAAGAGGTCACATGCCGACGAATGCTTTTTCCATCTACAGATTGGAAGGAGGGGGAAAAAACATTCGATTTGTATCCTGTTTTCTAATACTTCTGTTATATAAAAAAAAGTATTGGAAACCTATTAAAGCATAGAAGCAAATAGAGATGAATTGGCCAAAGGGAGGAAGTGTAATAAAATAAACTATTAAATGAAACGGTCATGTCCCCCTGTCGTTGTGTACTTGGCTGCAGTGGAGACGTTCCTGTCCACCCATGTAGCCGCTACACTCCATCACTGACCCGTGAGCCGCATGCGGGTTTACAGACAAGAAAATAAAGAGCGGCAGCGATCATTAGAATGGTGCCGCATTTATCAGGTTCTCCCATTATCATCACATTATTTCATAGCATTTTAACCCTTTAATGGCAAATCGATTGGATATGATCAAAGTGTGATAGGTGCAGGTCCCACCATTGGGAGGGAGTACCAAATGCAGGCAAGCGGTGATTTTAGTTGTACTCAGAATTCCCATACAACAGAATAGAGAATTAAGCGCAAGCGCAAATGACTCTTCGTTCTGCTTGACAAAGACCATTGTGTTTAGATGAAAAGTTGCACTTTTTTGCATGTACGTCCATTAATAGACCTATGGAATCCTGCTGATACGCTGACACCTTGGTACTTCTGGCTGTAGAGGCAGTCCCCGACTTGCGTCGTTCCGAGTTACGAACGGAGACTTATGGGGCGGACGATGTTAGTCACTCCCCATAACATCGGAACGGTGTGGGCAAGCGAAATCCACCTCAGCAACTGTTCCCAGGCGGATTTGCACCAGTTACTCCTATCAAGGTCACATCAGCGTAGCTCAGGATGGGGACCTAACACCCACAGACAGCCCTCATCTCACAGCAGCCAAGTACACAAGAAGGTTCATAACTTCAAGCACATAGACCGGCATTCAGCAGCCAGGACATGACACTTCCGGGTCCCGGCTGCTGACTTTGAACTTCCTGTGGATGTTGTGCGATGATGCAATGGAGCCAGCTGGTGGAGAACACTGTGCTAGAACAGAGACATGCAGTGGCGTCCAGAGGGGCTCTTCTCTGCTCCTCTTAGTAATAGACTGTACTGGTGCCCCTCTGTTCAGCCCTTTCTGCTGCACTCCCCCTCTGTCTGGGTCCTGCACCCCTATGTCCCCTTCTAGTGGTACTGTGCCCCATCCTGTCAGTGCCATTCTATGTACTGAGGCCTCCCACCTCATATAACAACCCTTCCAGCATGTGTGGCAGGCTGGCATGTGTATTTGTGGAACTACAAGTGCCAGCATTCCACACCACACATGATCTGACTTACATACAAATAAAACTTGTGAACCTACAGTCCCTAACCCATAGGTAACCATATGTACTGCCTTATTAGTTTTTTGGTTTTTTTGGCTTACTGTATCTTACAGCAGAATCATCATGATTCAGTGAAGTGTTGTACTGTGGCCTGTAGTTTACCTTCCTTCCGCAAAACTGTCTGTAATAGCGTTTTGTGCTGACAGGTTCAATATATTCAGCAAATATGCTTTTCTTTCCGTCATTAGCAGTAGCATAGAAGCGAAATGGACTAAAGGTGTACTTTTTTGTGTTAAGGTATATATTTAGCACATAAACAACTGTGAATTACATCAGGAATATGTCATAAATTCATTCTTTTGAAAAAGAAAAGTTTCAATAAAGTCTATAGAATAAATGTGGTGTGTACCTTTTGTGTTCCCTAGATTTATGTAGAGGTATAGAGCTACTGTATACATTTTTATGTATATGGGGAGACCTCTTGGCATATACCAATTGGGTAATATTATTGCATCATATGTATTATTAAAGGGGTTGTCTCACTACAAGGATTGCTTTTTATGTTAACAGTTCTTGTGAAAATACCAGTAACTTATATCAATATGTGGTACATTAACAGTTGCCTACCTATTCCTTGATATCCCCTCTTGTATGGGATACATCACTACTCGGTCACTTACGCTACAGAACTGTTCAATCTCTCATGATAGGCTGTCAGCACTGGTTGCTATAGCTACAGACCTGCTTCTACTGCCAGCCTCGTGAAAGCCACAGTAAACATGCCCAATGAATTCAAAATGAAACAAGAGAAAAAGGATCGAGGTATGATGAAATCAATGTAGTGAGACAACCCCTTTAACTTTGGATCCTATCCATAAGGATATACTATTTTTGCACATGAGATTTATTTATTATTGTAATTTATTTGTGCTTGCACTTTAAGACTTTTGTCCCTATATATATTTATATATATCATTTGACTTTTGGATGCACTTAAATTGTATCATATGGATGTGGATCTTTATTATGATGTGTAGATATTTGTAACTGTATTCCCTTTGGTATAAGATATCCTTCTCATTATCGTATTTTAATCTTTTTTTTTTTTTAATCAGTAAGTAAAATATTTTGAATAATTTTTCGTTTTCTGATCACATTGGTTGATATTTTGTATTGAGTTGGTCAGAGGTTGTTTACTATATGGCTTTTTCCTGTTGTGATCTATTTTTATGATTAGTTTGTTGCTTAACCCCTTCACGACCTTAGACGTATGCATACGTCCAGGTGGTTTGGGGGTTCACGCCACTGGACATATGCATACATCCTGAGGATCGCGCGAACTAAAGCAGAGTTCGCGGCGATCAAGGCGTTGGGGTGTCAGCTGTATATCACTAGCTGACAACCCGAAGCATCGGCCCCCGGACCACTGCGATCACTCGGGGCAGGGGGCGGTTAACCCCTTAATTATGCGGACGATCGAGCGGTCGCAATAACTAAGAGAAGACGCAGGAGGAGGATCGCTCCTGTCGACGACAAGGCAGAGCTACTGTGTGAAGACCCAGACAGCACGGAAGGCTGTGAATGCCTTCAGGGTTGTCTGTAGATTTCTGTCACGATGCCCGGCCGTCGCCCTGTGGGGCGTGGCACGGTGGGCCCGGCTTCTCGTGGGGGGGGAACTGACAGTTGTCATAGGAACAGTGCACAGCAACAAGTATTGTACTGATTTCCATTGAATGAGAGATCTAATGTATCTCTCATTCAAAGCCCATATGGGTGTAACAGTAAAAAAAAAATAATGTGAAAGGAAAAAGTAAAAAAAGTGAAACACGAAAATAAAATAAAACAACGTACGCACCGCCCTTTTTCCTGTACAAACGGCAATCGCCAAAAATTAAAAGAGCAAAAATAAAAAAGTACCCTTATTTGGTATCCACCGCGTGCGTAACGACCTGCCTTATAAATTTGTCATTGGTAATTAACCCGTACGGTTGAACGCCATTAAATAAAAAATAAAAATAAAAACAATCAACTTGAATTAAGATTTCTTGTTATTCCCGTTTGCACATTAATACGGAATAAAAGTGTCATAAAACTCTATAAATGCAACATTGTGTACCTATTAAAAACGTCAGTTCATCCGCAAAAAAAAATGTCCTTACAAGTTCATTGTATACGGAAAAAATAAAAAGTTATGGATCTCAGAAGATAGCGATGCATTAAATATTCTTTTTACACCACTAAAAAAAACTTTTTTTTTTTTTAAAGTGCTTCAACATTAAAAAAAAACTATATAAATTGGGGGTATCGCCGTAATCCCACAGAAGTAAAGCTAATTATTACGGATACTGCCCACAGGTGATGCGCTGTTAATAAATTAAGATAATAAAAAACTTACTAGGATTGCAGTATTTTCTGAACTCTGCCTCCAATAAAACGAAATTTAAAACTGATAAAATAAATGTCTTGTCCCCCCCAAAAATACCAATTAAAAAAAGTCTCAATCTCATCCCGCAAAAAACAAGCCTGTACAACAGCTCCATCACAGAAAAAATAAATGTTTATGGCTCTCAGACTTTGGCCGAAGCTAAAATTGTGTTTTCCTGTTTGAGATTAAACGTGTTTTTATTGTATAAGCAGTAAAAAAATTTTAAAAAATATACATATGGGGTATAGCTGTAATCGTTATCCGACTCTGAGTATAAAGCTGCATGTCAATCTAACGCAGAGTGACCGCTATAAAAATAAAAAATAAAAAACACTACCATGATTGTGTATTTTGTTCAAAAGCCTCACAAAAACCTTATAAAAAAGTGAACAAGTGTTGGAGTGCACCCCCATTAATGGTACCAATAAAGCATCAATTCATCCCCACAAAACACAAGGCCCCACACAGCTTGCACATTAGCAAAATAAAAAAGTTATGGACTGTCAGAAGTAGGACCAACATAAAAACACCAATTTTTTTTTAGACCATTTCTATTGTGATAAAAGTAAATAAAAACATATAAAACTAATAAAATGTATGCCATTGCAATTGTTACGACCCCATAGTTAAAGTTATCACATCATTTACACTGCGAGGCGATCGCTGTAAAATTGAAGCCAAAAAAACAATGGTGGAACTGCGTTCCCACCCACATTTTTCATGGCCCTATGCTATAAATAACGATGGGAACACCTGTGTGCCCAAAATGCACAGTGCCACCCCTATATTGAGATTCCTGAGGGTGTTGAATCTAAAATGGGCGACTTCTGGGCAAGGTTTCACCTGTTCTGGTATCTTTGGTGGCTTGCAAATGCACAATTGGCCACACCAAAATCTGCGGTCCAAAAGCCAAATAGCTCTCCCTCCTTTGTACGTCCTGCCGATGGCCCTCAAACAGCAGAGTTAACCCACATGTAGGGTTTTGCCGGAAACTTGGAAGTAACTTGCTTAACAAGTTTTTTTGGGGTTCTTTTTTCCAGGGGTTCTTGAAAATGTGAAACATTTTTAAGCTAAAAATTGCAGATTTTTTGGAGAAAAAAATGTTTTTTTTTTTTTAATTTTCACAGCCAAATGCTAAAAAATAAATTGTGAATCACGTGAATGGTCGATTTACTCACACACACCTGTATATATACCTTAAGGAGGTTAGTTTCCAATATGGGGTCTTTTTAGGGGTGTTTATTAAGTTAGGGCGGCCTCACATAAAACTGAATAAAATTGCACTTGAAAAATGAGACCCCAGAGTTCAGTAGGTGCTGCCTCTATTCTGGGGCTTATGGTTTGAGCCTAATAAGTGCAATAGGGCCCACATATGGGTATCTCTAAAAAGGACCAGAATTCTGGGGGAAATTAATATTACATTGCTTTTACCTAGTCCCTTTTCCGTATTACAGTGATTAATGGATATATATTTGAATAATCTGCAAAAAAATAATAGTGAAATTTTGAAATTTCACTCACTTTGCTTTAATTCTGTTGAAATACCTAAAGGAGTTAACAAAACTTCCTAAACACTGTTGTTAAATACTTTAAGGGGTTAGTTTCTTAGAAGGCGTCATGGTATGGGTGGATGTAACATTGCAGGCCCCTCAAAGCCACGTTCAGAATGGAATGGTCCTAAAAAAATGTATATTGAGAAAGGAAATATCTACCAAATTTCTAAGCCCTCTAATGTCATAAAAAAGGGGACATTTAAAAATTGATGCCAACCTATAGGGGACATATGGTAGATGCTAGTTATAAACTATTTTGTGGTGAATAATTATCTGTCTTGCACCGCAGAATTTTGGAACTTTCAAAATCACAGATTTTTAAATTTTCATGAAAAATTTTGTATATTTTCACTCCAAACTGAGGATTGTTTATGGATAATCATTTTCTTACTAACTATAAGCACAAATGTGTCACGAGTGGGAAAACAATCTCTGAATCACCATGGATAGGTTAAATAAAAGTTCGTCAAAAAGTTATTCTCCAGAAATGATACATGTCAGAATTCAAAAATAGGGCTCTGTCATGAAGGCCAAAACTGGCTGGGTCCTTAAGGGGTTAAAGAGGTGCTTGCAGACGTCCTCTTCATTCATTTCTATGGGGGCTTCTGAACATAGCCGAGGGCACACACTCGACTCTATTCGGAAGCTCCCATAGACGTGAATAAAGAGGACGGTCACAAGCGCTGCCCCCTCATCACACCATGGCAGCCACCTGAAAGTGGGCCATAGACGCTGGAGATATTTTACATCATAGCAAAGCCTCTTTAAAACGCCTGTATTTTGCATCAAAATATGCATCATAAAGGCCCCTAAAAGTTGCCCCATAGTTCTCTGTACAATACATGGCATTGTGCACAAAGTGTATTTTTACCCACCATTTTTTAAAAATGTGCCACTTAAAAAAACAAACACATGCTTGTCAGTTTTGGCGCATTAAGCGTCTGAGCTGGGTACACCCGAATCTTTTCATACCCACACTTAATGCATGCTTTTAGCACCAAAAAAAAACACATCAGTAGCATCCTATTGTTTTCTGTGGGAATTCACACCATGTGGTGCAGTGTGTTATGTGTTGTTCACTGTGTTACGTGAAGTAAAACAAAATGTTAATTCTCGGTGCATAAACGCATGTTTTACCTCTAATTTTACATTAGTGATGCAAAGGGGATTTAAAAAAAAATTATTTTAGTGACATAATTTAGTGTGTATTTTAGCATGTAATTTCACACGTAATATAAAAAACACACACAAAATGAAGTTGGCTGTTCCAAAAAGTGTATGAAACTACACATAAAACATCTGTGCCGAACAAGCACCGTAAGATGTATTCAAAATATTTGTGAATGTGTGCATGCTTTTAGGCATTCTTTCTGTTCAGTATGAGTCTAATTTTGAAAGGAGAATGCCTCGGTATATATATTTTGACAGAATTTAATGTAATAGCATACAGCGGAATGCTAAGACATTACGAAGTGTTTAAAAAAAATAAAAAAAAGTGTACAATAGTTATCCCTTAATGGGATTAAAAAAAAAGTTTTGGGGGTAAAAAATAAGTAATAAAATAAATATTGTGAGGCGCATATTGGGTGTATTGCAGTGCAATTATGCCGTGTGAACATACCCCAAGTCTCTGTTCAGACCTTCAACTATTCAGAGAGAGAAGGTCCCAGCTCCACTCTGCTCTGATTAAAAAGTCTGTGTAGCTGGGGCCTTATTCCCTGAAAATGGCTAGCCTCCTTTTTGGTCCTGCACTCCACACAGACTGTTTTTAATCAGCGCAGAGTGTAGCTGGAATCCTCTGTCCCTGAATAGATGGAGGTCTGAACAGGCACCAAGTGAGGTAAAATGTCAGAGAAGGATCCCATCTGTATGTAGGTCACCGTGTTGTGGTGGATGGGCTCTCACAATTGTGATCAAAATTGCGCGCTAAGAACCTCAAATTTTCATGTATTCAAAACATAGCAGAAACGCATTTTAAATAGAACCTGTCACATTGATTATGCCCCCCTTGCTGAGGACAGCACAAGCTAGAACTGTCAGACCTGCTGTTTCCAGCGCTGTGTCCCTTATTCTGTAAGATGCTGTAGTTTTCGAGTATTTAGTGCTCAAATCTGCAGTTTTCAGCCGAAAGAGTCATAAAGAGTCTGTTTTTTTTTCTTCCAAACTCCGCCCATCTGACGATAGCCCCCACCCACCTCAACTGATAAACCTGTTACTTTGATAGGCTGAATAGAGAGAATCATGCGGAATAACTGTCAAGTGGGTGGGGCTAGCCTTTGGGTGGGCGGGGGCTAACACATGCTCATGAATCAGATATGAGCATTAAATTGCTCTGTAAAACTGCAGCATTTTACAGAATAAGGGGCACAGCGCTGGGAACAGCAGGTCTGACACTAGCTTGTGCTGTTTGTAGAGCTGCGGATATTGTTTTTTTGTTTGCAGGATGACTTTTATGTTTATATTGGTGCCATCGCACCTACACTAATTTCTTTAAAATTGTTTTGGATTTGCTGATAAATTATTTTTTTTTTTGCTTGCAAAAAAACCAAGCCTGCACTCAGCTCTGTCAACAGAAAAAATTATACTGAGACATAAGCAATTTTTTCTTCATTTAAAAAGTGTTTTTCTATGGAAAATTAAAGAAAAAAAATTACTATATGGTGACTGAATTGCCTTATTCGGATTAACCCCTAGAATAAAGTTATCACACTGTTTATCAAATGGAGAATGGTGTAAATTTAAAATGCAAAAAAACCTATTTTCTCCAGTTGCCCCTAAAAGGGTTAATAAAAGTTCCTCCATAAGTTGTATGGAGCTAATAAAAACACTTATCTGGATATGGGGAAGAAAAAATCTGATAAGTTAGGGCTCTTGTAATGGGACCACACTACAGCAGGTGTAGCTGTTGCCCATAGCAACCAGTCAGCCCTAGGATGGTTGCCATGGGAGCCCCGCCCAGCTGCACGTCGCCCTGTCACGTGCTGACAGCAGCCTGGCCGCAGTGACGTCACTCGCGCCGCACGCCCTCGTGGTGTTTTTGTTTATAATAATGTGACGAGATTTTGACTGTCCGAAGCTTTATTGATAATTGACAGCATGGACTGTGGAACGTGTGACGCGGGTCTAGCGCTCGGCTCCCCGCAGCTTCTGACCAGGGCAGCCATGCATGAGTCCGGGAGCTGCTCCCTGCGGCCGCCGCGCTGCGCTGTGTGACGGGGTCACTGGTTATGTGTGCGCCGGGCTCGTCTGCTGAGTGGAGCCGGCAGCCTCTCGGGGTGCACCGGCTCTGAGGGGGCAGCGCTTCTTCGCGGCGTCCGTGAGAGGCTCGGTGCTTCCGCTACTTGTCTCTGGGGACCAGGCTGCGCGGACGGGCGGGATGTCGGTGTGTATGCGGCGCCTCATCACCAGCACCCGGGGCGTCCTGTGGTCGGACATGGAGACCCGAGCGCTGCTGGACATCTGGGGAGAAGCGGACGTGCAGTCGGCCCTGGACGGGAATTTCCGCAACAGCCATGTGTACCGGGACGTGGCCGGGCGGCTCAGCGAGCTGGGCTTCGAGCGGACACCGGAGCAGTGCCGCATCCGCATCAAGGGCCTCAAGCGCCAGTACTACCAGGCCCGGGAGGGCTTCAAGAAGAACGGCCACGCTCGCAAGATCTGCCGCTACTACGACGAGATGGACCGCATCCTGAGCGCACGGCCAGCCCCGGCCACCAGCGCCGAGCACCCGTGCGGGCCTCTCCCCGAGCCGCCCGCCATCCTGCTCCTCCGCCCCGACCCCCCCTGCCGAGAGGAGCTGCCCGCAGAGGAGGAGGAGGAGATCGAGGAAGAGCCCACGGCGGAGGGGGGGCCCGACTCTTCCCAGGAGAACTTCACCGAGGACTCGGGGGAGGGATCGTCCTGCTACACGGAGATCCCCATCAAGGTGGAGGATGGCTCCGGCTTCGCCATCCCGCTGCCCCCTAATGACGGTAAGTGGTGAGGGATCCACTGTAACGGGCTATTGCTGTACTGACTCCATGTATAGAGATTGGGAGGGATCCCCTATGACAGGACATTGCTGTACTGACTCCGTGTATAGTAGATTGGGTAGGGATCCCCTATGACAGGACATTGCTGTACTGACTCCATGTATAGAGATTGGGAGGGATCCCCTATGACAGGACATTGCTGTACTGACTCCATGTATAGAGATTGGGAGGGATCCCCTATGACAGGACATTGCTGTACTGACTCCATGTATAGAGATTGGGAGGGATCCCCTATGACAGGACATTGCTGTACTGACTCCATGTATAGAGATGGGGTGGGATCCCCTAATATGGACAACGGACATTGCTGTTACTGATCATTGTATAGAGATTGGTGGGATACCTATGGACAGGGACATTGCTGTAATGACTCTGTATTAGAGATTGGGAGGGATCCCTATGACCAGGACATTGCTGTACTGACTCCATGTATGAGATTGGGTGGGATCCCCTATGGACAGTAATTGCTGTTACGGAACTCCTTGTGATCTCCTGTTTAGAGTTTGGGAAGGGATTCCCCGTATGACAGGACATTGCTGTACTGACTCCCTGTATAGAGATTGGGAGGGATCCACTATGACAGGACATTGCTGTACTGACTCCCTGTATAGAGATTGGGAGGGATCCCCTATGACAGGACATTGCTGTACTGACTCCATGTATAGAGATTGGGAGGGATTCCCCTATGACGGACATTGCTGTACTGACTCCATGTATAGAGATTGGGAGGGATCCCCTATGACAGGACATTGCTGTACTGACTCCATGTGATCTCCCTGTATAGAGATTGGGAGGGATCCCCTATGACAGGACATTGCTGTACTGACTCCATGTATAGAGATTGGGAGGGATCCACTGTGACAGGACATTGCTGTACTGACTCCCTGTATAGAGATTGGGAGGGATCATATGACAGGACATTGCTGTACTTGACTCCATGTATAGTGTTGGGGAGGGATCCTTATGACAGGACATTGCTTGTACATTGACTCCCTGTATAGAGATTGGGTCGGATCCACTTTGACAGGGACATGCTGTACTGGAATCGCTTTATAGAAGATTGGGAGGATCCCCTATGACAGGAAATTTGCTGGACTGAATCCTTGTATATTGATTGGGAGGGATCCCTTAGACAGGACATTGCTGTACTGACTCCATGTTGATCTCCCTGTTTAGAGATTTGGGAGGGATCCCTATGACAGGGACATTTCTGTACTGAACTCCATGTTAGAGATTGGGAGGGATTCCCCTATGACAAGGACAATGCTGTGTACTGACCTCCATGTATAGAGATTGGGAGGGGATCCTCTATGAAGGACATGGCTGTAATGACTCTATGTATAGAGATAGAGATTGGGAGGATCACCTATGACAGGACATTGCTGTAATGATACTTGTATAGAGATTGGGAGGGATCCCCTATGACAGGGGAACATTGCTGTACTGACTCCATGTATTGAGATTGGGAGGATCACACTATGACATGGACATTGCAGTACTGACTCCATGTATTAGAGATTGGGGAGGGACCCCTATGACAGGACATTGCTGTATGACTCCTGTATAGAGATGGGGAGGATTCCCCTATGACAGGGACATTGCTGGTACTGACTCCATTGTATAGAGATTGGGAGGATACCTTATGACAGGAAATTGCTGTAACTGACTCCTTGGTGATCTCCCTGTATAGAGATTGGGGGGATCCCCTATGACAGGGACATTGCTGTATACTGATCATGTCTAGAGATTAGGGTGGGATCCCCATATGACAGCCCCCCCCCCCCCCCCCCCCCTCCCCCCCAGGACATTGCTGTATGACTCCATGTATAGAATTGGGAGGGTCCCCTTATGACAGGACATTGCTTTTACTGACTCCGTGTATAGAGATTGGGAGGTTCCCCTATGTCAGGAACCTTGCTGTACTGACTCCATGTATAGAGATTGGGAAGGGCTCCACTATGACAGGGACATTGTCTGTATGGACTCCATGTATAGAGATTTGGAGGGATTCCCCTATGACAGGACATTGCTGTACTGACTCCATGTATACACATTGGGAGGGTACCACTATGACAGGAACTTGCTGTACTGACTGACTCCATGTGAAAAATCTCCCTGTATTAGAAGAGATTGGGAGTGGAGGATCCCCTTGAGGACATTGCTGTACTGGGACTCATGTATAGAGATTGGGGGGATCCCTATGAAGGACATTGCTGTACTGACTCCATGTGATCTCCCTGTATAGAGATTGGGAGGGATCCCCTATAGTCAGGCCATTGCGTTGTAATGTCGCCATGTATAGAGATTGGGAGGGATCCCCTATGACAGGACATTGCTGTACTGACTCCATGTATAGAGATTGGGAGGGATCCCCTATGACAGGACATTGCTGTACTGACTCCATGTATAGAGATTGGGAGGGATCCCCTATGACAGGACATTGCTGTACTGACTCCATGTATAGAGATTGGGAGGGATCCCCTATGACAGGACATTGCTGTACTGACTCCATGTATAGAGATTGGGAGGGATCCCCTATGACAGGACATTGCTGTACTGACTCCCTGTATAGAGATTGGGAGGGATCCCCTATGACAGGACAGTTCTCTATATAGAGAGCACATGGAGTCATTAGAGTAGGAGGATCCCCTGTGATAGGGCTTTGCCTGACTGTCTAGTTTAAGTCTACAATGTTGTTGTGCCCCAGTGTATGAACCTAGTCTTAGAAAGCTGGTAGCTGTGGAGTACCTTGGCTGTGGCGTCATGGTGAGCGGACAGACTGTGTCATGCTCTTTGGTGTCGCCCTAGAGCAGCAGGTTCTAGCTTCCCACAGCTTACGGAGGTGTATATGGTCTGTCGTGGTGGCGGCTGTCCTTCAGGGGTCTTCAGGCTAGTCATAGGAGATTGATCACCGCCATATATATTGCTGTGTTTTTACAGATATGTAGGGAAGCACAAGCATATCACTGTGAAGAAACTGTGTAATGAAACAGGTTGCTTGTTGGCCATAAAGCACTAAGGGGCTTCTTAGTGGAGAAGTGACATTTCTATCATTGAGAGTAGACCTGTTCCAGGCACATCTCCACTGAGTCTTAGCTGTCCGTCTGTTTCACTTTGTATCCTACACTGTGGAATATAATAGTCCATGTCTTCCTTCCCACCAGGTTATAAGTCTATTCATGCCAAGACTAATCCACCTCAGGTACCGCAGCTTAAAAAGTCCAAGAAGCGCCACTCGGGCTTCAGTGTGGACCGGATGATGGAGCGTTTCCTGCAGCAGAGCGTGAACGCAGAGGAGAGGTTTTACAAGTATGAGGAGCAGCGGTTACAGATTGAAGACAAGCGCCGGGAAGCAGAGCACAATCGGGAAATCCAAATGTTACAGATGCTGGGACAGTTATTAAATGGCATCTCCTCCACCTCTCAGATGGGAGGCCATGGCCGCGTCAGCAGTCCCATGCGAGGCAACGTCCGCACGTATGGGGACACAATGCACTTTACTTCTACTTCACCATTTTCTCCTCCAATAGGTATAACTAGGAAAGGAATTATTTTTCTGTCGTTTACAGGCTGGAGGGTGTGCATTTCAGCCATATGGGGCACAGCACAAGAGCCCATTAAGCACTATATTGTGGGGCGTCTGAGGTTCTGTATCACGGACTGTTTTTCTACAGATGCTTTGAAGCTAAAAATGTGTATGTATGACACATAGTAGGGCTATCACTGAGAATGATGTGGGGTGCAAAATACCTGGCCCTCTGCATATTGAAGCCATGGGCTTTCTATCAGTCTGGCTCCTAGCAAACGGCTAATTTTGCTGTGAGAACTATGGCCTACTACTGTGAGGCCATGTTCACACGGCTTATTCTGGGACGTAATTCAGTCCGTAATTACGGGCTGAATCCGTCCCAGTAACTACGGTAATGCACAGTTCTCATAGAGAACTATGGATTACGTCTCCTCTCCCTGCTCGCACAATACGCAGAGGGGGGAGATAATTCACATGTCACTTTCTAGCGGCGTATACGCGCCGTTAGCAATGACTGTCTACGGGCCGGCGAAGTGCCGCCCCCCCGCTCGCTCTCCCGCCCCGGCCACACGGCGTAATTGCGGGGCGGAATTACACCCCGCAGTTAAGCCGTGTGAACATAGCCTGACTCTTCCAAAAAGGAGAAAAGTGTGTGTGTGTATGAGAGAGGGATGGGGGATGGTGTAGAGTCATGAATGGGAGCGCTTTCCTTGCTGATGTCCCCATGTCCTTATAGGGGTTATTGTAATGAGATAACCACTTAAACCAAACTAGAAAAATTGTGGTTTGCCTGTAGTTAAGTAGCTTTTTAAGTCCCAATTTCTACTACCACTAAAAAGACAAGTATGTGTGTATAATTATCTCTATCTCAAAAACAAATTGAATATAGACCTGAATATAGAATATATTAAGTGAGTAAATAAGTACTTACACAAAATAGGAGAAATTGTAAGGTAAGGGAGTTAGTGTGAGTGTGGAGCCCTGATGCACATTTCGCTTGCGCTTTTTTTCAGGGGTATGGTCCTATGAATAATTATTTGCATTTTATGCACTGAAACCTAAAATATTTTACAGCTTTCTCTTCATCTCTTTATAGTACCATTGCTGTTTTAGCTTGGTTCTAGGGTTAAAGAGTGCCTATCACCTCCAGGGAAACCTCATGAAGTAACAGGAGACTAAAATACAAACACTTCCTTAAATATTCTTCATTAGGAAAATCAAAGCATTTCACCTGTAATTCAGCTTTTAAATAAGCACTAGCCCTTTTAGACAGCTCTGAAGTTGGCACCTGACAGCTTGATGTATCACTATGTTGACAGCTGTGCTGCTTTTGAGCTGAAAGAGTCCATTGTGCAGGGGGGACAGGGAGTCTACATCATGAACACACTGATTTTTTCCCGGGGTGCTATGTCTGTTCTGGATATAGCATACGCAGGAATGTAATGCCTGTAAAAACCCCGTCCATTAGTCCCTTTGTAAAAGTGCCTGCTGCCGTATGTAGTGAGACTCCGATCTCCCTGTACAAGCAGCTATGCCCTCAGCTCTCCCTGCACAATTGGTATCTCTCATCCAAAAGAATCTCTTTGCTCTGCTAAAAAAAGTGAAAGTAAAATCTGTTCCCCTGTAATACTGAGATGAGCCCTCTGATTTGCTAATGACATGTATTGGAAAAAGTCTTATTTCCTCTACTATTATAGTTTGTGTGGAGGTGACAGGTGCTCTTTAACTCCACGAATATCTCAGGCAGATTTACAATAAAGTTGACCAATAAATGTTGGGTGAAAACTTCTTTAGCTGCCGGCCACCTCTTCTAAAGGACAAAAAGATCCAACATCCTAATCCTTGTCTCCTGTAGAATTGGGAGGCCCCCATGCACATGACGTGGTGGACTGGCCCTGCCAGTATCGGCATTTGTCTGTTATGTGAGGCCAACTTTAGAGGGTATTATGCTGGGTTTGTCTTAGTTCTGCATGCACACCACCTTCTGTGTATGGCAAGTATCCTGTTCTCTAGGCCTCATTGCTTTCTGTAGGCAGCTATGGAGAGAGAGGCACATAGACGTGTTTATCTTGGGCGCAGTACAGGAGTGGTCCCGTTGGAAAAAATATCAATTGGAAATATTTTAGAGGAAATGAACAGGTCATGCTGGCAGCATTTTACCACGGAATTGAAGAGCATTGATAGCTTTTAGCTCCTAAAACTGTCAGTTTACTCTGCATACATTTGGTTTGATAGCATCAATCCATGTAAGGCAGGCATCCTCAAACCCTCCAGCTGTTGGGAAACTACAACTCCCATCATTCCCACTGTTACAGATGATATAAATGCATGATGGGAGTTGTAGTTTCCCAACAGCGGGAGGGCTGCAGTTTGAGGACGCCTGATGTAAGGTGTGGATGCCCTGGCTGCCTTTTCTACTCTGAGAAACCAAGTTCTGGATTGTCTAAACATTTAGGGTTATGGGAACAGAAAGGAAAATGATCGGTGATTTAAGATGCACCTGTTTAATAACCACTGAAGAATGCGTATGAAATCTACGACTGCAAAAATATTCCATCCCTGTAGATATGTGCAGTATGAGTCGGAATATTCTGCAAATCCTTACGATTATTTAGTGGTTGCTCCCATAACCCAAGAAGAGGCGGCACTTTTATTTCTATTTTTCTTTTTTAATTTAGATGTGTTTTTCTTTACTCAACATAACCCATCAGCATAGGAATGCCCGTTAAGCTAGATGTAAAGATTATTAATCATGTGAACAGTTGTATGATTCATTTTAGCTGTTAGTCTGGAATATTAAAAAAAGTGCGTGTAAAGTATCAAACTGAGATTTCCAGGATCCTGTTACTGTGAAAAATTCTTTATATTGTGGAAATATCAGTCTGTCCCTTCCTTAACGAGCATTCTGATCATATCAAAAGAATGGAAATGTGTTTAGCTGCACACTGTGCTTTGCCGTTAGGTCACATGTGTGAAAGCAAACAGAAGATAAAACTGTCCCGCTTCCAGACCTGGCTGGCTCATACATTTTTAAAGAGAACCTGTCACATAGGTTATGCCCCCTTGCTGAGAACAGAACAAGCTAGTGACAGACCTGCTGTTTCCAGCGCTGTGTCCCTTATTCTGTGAGATGCTGCAGTTTCAGAGCATTTAATGCTCAAATCTGCAGTGTTCAGCCAAATAAGAGTCTTGAAAAGTCACCTCACAGCTGACTAACCGATTTACTTTGAATAGGTAGAACCATGTGAAGAACTGCCAGCTGGGCGGTGCTAGCCTTGGGTGGGCGGGGCTATCACCTGCTCATGAATAAGATTTGAGCATTAGGCTATGTTCAAACTATGTAATTGCGGCGCGTACAGTATGGCCGCAATTACGCCAGGTTTTTTGGGAGTCGCGCTAATACGCGCGTACTCCCGCGGCCCCATTGACATTCATTGCTCGCGGCACGTATTTGGCGCAAGCAATTGACATGTCACTTATCTCCCCGTGCGTACAATATGATCGTATTGTACAAGCAGGGAGAAGAGGCGTAATCCATAGTTCTCTTTGGAAACTATGGATTACCATCATTTTGGCGTGCATCTCGCCCATTTTGGAGTGCAATTACGTGACTAAATGTGCGCCAAAATTTGCTCGTGTTAACATACCCTTAAATGCTGTAAAACTGCTGTCTTACAGAATAAGGGACACAGTGCTGGAAGCAGCAGGTCTGTCACTAGCTTGTGCTGTCCTCAGCAAAGGGGGCATAAACTAGGTGACAGGTTCTCTTTAAAGGGTGGTGTGTGTGATAAAGATATGTGTATATATGTATGTCTGTAGATTATATATATATATATATATATATATATATATATATATATATATATATATATATATGTGTATGTATATTTTCTGTATATAATTTGTATGTCGTCTTGTGTGTAGTAGAGATCTGCTATTAAAGAAGTTCTCCACTTAATAAGAAGAGCCTGACAGGCAGCTCCTGTAGAGAACAAAATACAGAATGTTCTCCTTCCGGTAACAGCGCTGTATCTCTTCGGTCTTGTTTTCATCCTGGTACTTCCAATTGGTTATGTCACTACTGCAACCAATCGGATGTGCCCCTTGTCTATCTCACCGCCTCCACTCTGAACCGTAATGTAAATGAATGGCTGCTGCAGCGGTGACCTTGCTATTCGGAAATTAACACCAGAGATGCGCATTCCTGGAGGAAGGGGAGTAGATGGCTCTATTATTTTAATAATGCCCTAGGAGCTGCCTGTTATTCTTCTGACGAGGACAACCCTTTTTAATAGGAAGCCACCTGTCCATCACACTCTCACAGAGTCTGGGATCCTGAGTCTTAGGATTAGTGTCTCCTAAGCTAGGTCACAAGGCGTTGGAGGTTCTGTTAGGAGCCTTCATTCCAGGTTCCTTAAATTATGGGGAAAAAACCCTGTGTTTTCTGGTAAAATGGCAAACATCATGATGGAAACCCAATGGACCCAATATAGTCAAAGGGGTCTGTCAGGCACTGTTGGTGTGAGTTATGGACCTTCTCCAGCACTGCTGCAGATTTCCTGTTTTCTGCTCCTATGATGGAACAGAAAAATGGAAATATTCATGCAAATGTGAACCAGACATCACTTGTGCTGCTCCTAGAAAGTGGAAAGTGTTGTCAGTGAAGCTTGCACTACAATTCTATCAAATCTAGGAAAGTCCCCTCAAGCCGTAGCACATTAATCATTGTGTATTATCATCAATTACCTCAGAAAAGACTAATTTTGTCATTTTCATATTTAGTTTTAGAGAGATCCTTCTCTCTGCGTCCCACACGTCCAACCAAGGACATGGAGAACATCTTCCAGCTGGTCAGAAATGTCATCCCCCCACTTACTTCTAAAAAGCACAAAGGTCAAGATGGGAAGATTGGCATTGTTGGAGGCTGTCAAGAGTAAGAACATCCTGTGTACTGAATGCTTGTGGTTTGTATGTATGAGATGTTCAAAAGTGACAAACACATAAACAGAGAACAAGAAGTCATATTAACATCAGATGCACATCCTAAATAATGACATAAAAACAAAAAGCTATTAGGCTGACAAACTGGTATGGGAACCACATACACTTCAAACAAACAAAAAAAAAATGACACGTCTATGGTTCACATACCAGCTCTCAGGTGGTGGTTGTTTTTCTTGGTGACAGTAAGGCTATGTTCACACGGCAGTAATTGCGAGACTTTTTTCGTCCGCAATTACTGCCGTGTGTATGGGGACGGGGGGGCCGGCAGCCCGCCGCTCCCATAGACATTCATTATTCTCGACCCGTATAATACATGCATAATTGACATGTCACTCTTCTCCCCGCGGCGTATTGTGCGAGCAGGGAGGAGACGTAATCCATAGTTCTCTGAGACCTGTGGATTACCGTTATGACTGGGACGTATTTCAGCCCGTAATTCGCGCAGTACGGCGCGAATTACGGGCTGAAATACTTCCCCAAATAAGCCGTGTGAACATTGACAAATAATCAATTTTTTAGGCTAACAGTTTATTATCGTGCAAATTGTTAATATTGACTTTATTCACTTGATTCCATACATTAGCAGTTAATATGTATACGAATACTTTTTAGGGTAGAAAATACAAGACAAAATGCGAACATAAAATTTGCTGCTTTTAACGTTTTAGTTTCCAGTTATATGAGCGCTCAGATTATCTTGTGTTCAGTGCAGAGCTACAGGTGCCTAGACTATTGGAGAACAAATTCAAGGAATCTTGCTTTAATGTGGAACACTGTTCTGTGAGAAATACTTTGTCCTCTTCCACCATCTAGCTGGGTTTACAGTCTTACAGAAGCTGAAATTGCTTACTGTGTATGGTTAGAAACTGATTTCCATCAGCGATAAGATGATATCCATGTACGTGCTGAGGGTTTGTTTAGCGCTGTGGAGGTTAACTTGCTACACTAAATGAACCTCAGTTGTGGTCCCTGTCTATGTTGGGGCCATGCATTTTTCACTGCCCAAGGCCTTACATAGTACAAAGGCTTTTGGGAAGAGATCACGAATGCCATTTATTGGATGTAGCAATATTCAATTAACACGTGACTAGGTTTTGCAGTGTGAAAAGGATTGAAACTAAGCTAGTGAAGTTCATCTACAGCAGTGTTTCTCAACTCTACTCCAGTCCTCAGACCACACCACAGTTATGTTTTCAGGAACTCTTCCACAGAATGCACTGACCGTAATGATATCACCTGTGCAAATGCACATGACCGTAATGATATCACCTGAGCACGAATGCACTGACACTAATGAATGAATCACCCTTATGGGCATAATGCACTGACACTAAATGATATCACCTTGCAAAATGGCACTGAACACTAATGATATCACCAGTGCATAATCACTGACTGTAATGATATCACCTGTGCAGAATGCACTGACAGTAAATGATATCTAACCTGTGCAGAATGCAAGCACTGTAACAGTGAATGATAACACCTGTGCAAATGCACTGACATTAATGATATCGACCTGTGCAGAATGCACTGACAATAATGGGATATCACCTGTGCATGGAATGCACTGACCGAAATGATAGCACCTGTGCAGTGAAGGCACAGACGTAATGATAATCACCTGTGCAGAATGCACTGACAGGAACTGATATCACGCTGTGCAGAAAGCCAGAACACTAATGATATCACCTGTGCAGAATACACTGACAATAATCACCTGTGCAGATGCACCGACAATAATGATACACACCAGTGAGAATGCACTGACAGTAATTGAAATCACCTTTGCAGAATGCAATTTCTGACAATAATGATATCACCTGTGCAGAATGCACTGACAATAATTATATTCACCTGTGGAGAATGTACTGACAATTAAAAGATAATCACCTGGTGCAAAAGTGCACTGTGACAGTAATTATATCACCTTTTGCGAATTCACTGACAATAATTAGAATCACCTGGAGAATGCACTGACGAGTAATGATATCACCTGTGCAGAATACACTGACATAATGATATCACCTGTGAGGCAGAAATGCACTGACAATAATTATAGCACCTGTGTAGAATGTACTGATAATAATGATATCACCTTTGCAGAATGCACTGACAATAATGTATATCACCTGTGCAGAAATGAGCAACTCGACACTAATGATATCACCTGTTGCAGAAGGCACTGACTAATATTAAATCACCACGTGGAGAATGCCTGACCGTTAATGATATCACCTGTGCAGAATGCACTGACAGTAAAGATATCACCTGTGCAGAATGCACTGACAGTAATGATAACACCTGTGCAGAAATGCACTGACAGTAATGATATCACCTGGTGGCAGAATGCACTGACATTAATGTATATCACCTGTGCAGTAATGCAAAAACTCGACAGAAATGATATCACCTGTGCAGAATGGCACTGAAAGTAATGATATCCACCTGTGCAGAATGCACTGACAGTAATTGAAACACCTTGGCAGAATGCACTGACCTAATGTGATATCACCTTTGCATATGCAAACTGACCGTAATTATATCACCTTTGCAGAATGGACTGCAGTAATGATATCACCTGTGTCTAATACACAGACAGTAATGATATCAACCTGTGCATAATACCAGCTGACAGTAATGATATCACCTTGTAGGCAGAATGCCACTGACTGTATGATATCACCTGTGCAGAATGCACTGACAATAATGATATCAACCTGTCAGAATGCACTGACCCTAATTATATCACCTTCGCAGAATGCGCACTGAACAGTAAATGAATATCACCAGTGGAGAATGCACATGACAATCAATGATAGCACCTGTGGAGAATGCACTGACAATAATGATATCACCTTTGCAGAATGCACCTGACAAAATGAATAACACCTGTGCAGAATGCACTGACAATAATGATATAACCTTTCAGAATGCACTGACATATTGATATCACCTGATCAGAATGCACTGACATAATTATGATCACCGTGGAGTATGCACTGACACTATTAATAATCACCTGTGCAGAATGCACTGACAATAATGATATCAACCAAATGCAAGAATGCACTAGACCTTAAATGATAACAGCCAGTATTCAGCATGCACTTGACAGTAAAGAAATCACCCAGTGCAGCAATGCACTGACAGTAAAGATAACACCGTTCCAGAATGACACTGTGACAGTAAATGATTAACCTGTGAGAATGCACTGAAACACTAATGATATCACAGTGCATGAATGCACTTGACAGAAATGATATCATCTGTGCAGAATGCACTGACAATTATATTAACCTGATGCAGAATGACACTGACATAATGATATCATCTGTGCAGAATTGCACTGAACATAAATGATATCACCTTTGCATAATGCACTTGTACATAATGAAACACCTGTGCAAATGCACACATTAAATGATATCACCTGTGCAGAATGCACTGACAGTAATGATATCACCAAGTGCAAGAATGCACTGACAGTAATATCAGCCTGTGAGAATACACTGACAGTAATTATTAATCACCTGTTCATAATGGCACTGACATTAATGATATCACTTGTGCAGAATGCCTGACATAATGATATCAACCTGTACAAATGCACTGACAGTAATGAATATCCAACCTGTACAGAAAGCCACTTGACACTAATGATAACACCTGTGCAGAATGCACTGACATATATCACCTGTTGCATAATGCACTGACAGTAATTGATATCACCTGTGCAGAATGCACCTGACAGTACTGAAAATCACCTGTGCAAATGCACTGACACGAATGATATCACCTGTCAGAATGCACTGACAGTAATGAATATCAACCTGTTCAGAAATGCACTGACACTAATGATATCACCTGTGCAGAAAGGCACCTGACAATAATGATATCACCTGTGCTATACTGAGGAAATCCTGAAAACTTGACCTGTTGGTGGCTCCTGAGGACTGGAGTTGAGAAACGCTGATCTACAGGCAGCTGTTCGTCAGTGCAGAGTAGAAGTTACTGGCTGGTTCGGTGAGAGCAGAGTGTGGCTTAGAAAAGGTAATGTATCTCATTGGGGAGAGGCACCATGTCGTTGTGGTGATTTTTTTGCCTTTTGCACATCACTGCCCAGTGATGTGTGAAAGACAAATATATCCTAACACACACAGACACCTCTACCCATTGAGATACATTACCTATTCTAAGCCACACTTGCCTAGTTCTACTCTGCACTGATGAGGGGCAAACGCCCTGAAATAGATGTCTGCGGGTGAACGTCACCGACTTGGTTTCAATCCTTTTCACATTGCATGACACAGGTGAGTCACAAGTGAATTGAGGATTACTGCCTCCAATAGAGCGAGCTGGCAAGTTTTTCAGCTCTTTCCCAAAAGCCTTTGTTCTATGTAAATTCCCAGTGAAGTGCAAAAGACGAGTCCTTGCACAACGACCTGGTGCCTCTCCCAAATGAGATACATTATCCCTTACATAGGGCATGTTTAAAAAAAAAAAAAAAAAAAAAAAAAAAGTTTTGAAAAATGCTTGCATTTTTTTCACGTGCAACATATGAACCCACCTTTAGGCTGTGTTCACACAGCACACATTTCTAAGCCATCTCGGTAATTTACTGCTGGAAGATAAGTGATGAGTCAGTGGCTGCCCTTAGCAATTTCCTCTACAGAAACCCCATTCTGCTCTTCTTCCCCGAGCCGGAAGAAGCAAAAAGTTGTCTGATGGCTCCTCGGTTCTTTATGACTGGGTAGAGATATCCTGCCTAATAATTAACCTGGGAAGTTACTGCCCCCTATCCAGCTGTCCTTGTCTGGACTGTCCAACACACTGATAAGTACCACTGCCACACGAAGTAACTGGGTTTACACAACAAGTTTGGACCCTTATGATGTCCTGCGGGAGGCATGGGGATAAATTTATTTAAACATTTACTGGTATAGTAATAAATGGCAACAATTGACAAGAGATTAGGTACTAGTTAGAGCAATATACAGGTGGGGTAAGGAAATAATCAACCCCTTTACCATTTTCACCATCTTGGTTTCAATGCGCCATTTGGTAAGATAAAAAGTGAATTTTTTTGCTCAGTACTGTACACTTTGCACCCCATCTTGAAAGAAAAAAAAACAAATGTTAATAAATTAACAAAAATATCTATAAGAAAAACTGAAATATCACATGGTCATAATATCAACCCTTTGCTGTGACGTTAATTTAACTCATATGTTTTCCATTTTTCCGATCCCCCTTAGTTTGGTTTTCAAACCCTTCATTGGGGATTTTCAGCGTGTTTAAATTTTAAAAACTGTTTGGATTGATTAGGAAAGGCACAACCTGTCTTAATAAATTCTCAGCTCACAGCAGTCAGAGATATGGAACCCATGGGGTCTAAGGAATGCCGAGGAGCCCAGAGACAGAATTGTGGCAAGGACCAAACTGGCCAAAGTTTAAACAGAAGAATTTCTCAGCACTAAAAGGTTCCAAAAGAGCACAATGGCCTCATAATTTTTAAAAGGGGTTTTTTCTCACACATTAGTACATCTTACCTCGGGCCCCTGTTTTTTTTTGTTTCACTTTAAATTTTCGGGGGCGTGTTTACGGGCTTCCCTAGGCTGCGTGGGGAAACCAGTGCTGGCAGGCTATTGGGAAGAGCAAACATCTGAGCTATAGTGACCTGAGGAGCTATGAAGCCCTAAAAGGGAAAAATATCAGAAAGGCAGGCACTGTTAATGGAAAAATTGCAAATTAACTTGTTTTTGCAAGTCTTTAACAAAAATGCGATCTTTGTAGCGGACAACCCCCTTTTTTGGAAGAAGTTTGGGGACCACAACTCTTCCTCGACCCCGGGCCCTCCACCAAATAAACAACGTAGGAGAAGAGCCTTGGTGGAGAGGTAAAAAAGACCCCAAAGATCATTGGCTGAGCCCGGATTCAGAAGGGGATGGGGGGGCAAGTTTTAAAAGGTTTCTTTCAAAACACAATGACCCAAAACACCAGCTAAAATAACAAAAACATGGCTTCAAACAACTCTTTACCATTCTTTACTGACCCCGCCAGACCCGACCTAAACCCAATTGAGCATCATGGAGAGACTTTAAAAGGCTGTTTCCCCCAACATTCACCCTCCCAAACCCGGGGAAAGGAGGGGAATTTCAAGGGAAAAAGGCAGGGTCCCCAAATCCAGGTGTAAAAGCCTTGTTGCATCTTCCCCCGAAAACTCATGTTACTAGCACAAAAGGGGTTTTTACTCATACTGAGCAAAGGGTCTGAATATTATGGCCATGTGATGTTATTTTTCTTGTTTAATAAATGTGCAAAAATATCTACATTCCTGTTTTGTTTCCTTTTAAGAAAGGGGAGGGGGTGCAGAGTGTACATTAATCAGCAAGAAAATGAACTTTTTTGATCTTACCAAATGACTGCAATGAAACAGAGTGAAAAATGTAAAGGGGTCTGAGGACTTTCCGTACCCACTGTATATTTTGCTAATAAAATTGCATTTATTTGGAAAATGTATTACTCCCATAAAATTTCTCTTGGGTGACACAAAACTGAAATTCATGTCAAGAAAATATATTTGTCTACTGTAAAAAAGTTGAAATAACAAATCTCTTTTTAGCAGAAAACCCCTTCTAATCAGAAAACGTTTTTCATTTGGCATATGAGCGTGTTTTCTACAGACAAGGTGCAATCTCTCTGCAGGTTGTTTTTATGAGATTTAACATCTAGTTCTGCTATTTTTGTTATAGATATACGGGTGCTCCATACTTCGCAGCAATTTCAGCACTCAAAGTGGTAAGTAAATGACTATTAAACGTAGAATATCACGTTAGTTGATGTATAAGGAAGTAGTGCTGTGTCCGTTTTAACATTATTTGTGAG
Organism: Phyllomedusa bahiana; assembly: GCA_025379985.1. Classification (NCBI taxonomy): domain Eukaryota; kingdom Metazoa; phylum Chordata; class Amphibia; order Anura; family Hylidae; genus Phyllomedusa; species Phyllomedusa bahiana. The sequence continues at coordinate 36,641 of JAODAL010025353.1, forward strand.
TGATTGTTGCCGATAGCTGGCAGCTTGCTGATGTCTGCCCAAAATGTTTTCGCCTGTTGTGATTCGGTGAGGGGGGTCAGTTGCCCATAATAACCAACTAAGTTGCAGCATTTATTTGAAATAAATGTAAACACTTTTCCAGTTAGTGTATTACCATACTCGTGTTTGAGATTTCATTCAAAACTGTCACTATGATGCAGGCTGCTGTTAGGGCAACACATACTGTGCCCTACTAGCAGGCTTCCTGCACAGACTGTAGAGTGTGTCCGCAGGTTTTGTTAGGGTCATTGGATTTCCCAGTGACCCAGTTTATCATGTCAGTGTCTGTGTAGCAATCAACAGGTTATATAGCAACGATCAGTGGCTTCCTCTGATCCCCACCATACTCAGCAGCTGCTCTAGGAACATTCTTGGCACAGTTGAGGTGCAGGGAGTTGCAAGTACCCCAACCTCACTTCAGCAACACCACTGAAAACATTTTAAAAAACAGTGAGCTGTCATTGGGGGTTAAAGGATTTGTTGCAAGGTAGTCTCTGTGGAGCCCACCACTGGGACAACCACCAGTCATTAAAACAAGAGTCTATGTGCCTTATTTCAATAGAATGACTGTCACGCACAACATTGGCAGCTTGGCACAAAGCATGAATGTTGTGATTGCAGCAGAATTACACTTGGGGGTATTACTTTTCGGGCAGAACTGGTTGTTTTTTTTTTTTTTTTTAATAACCATAGGTCTCATTTATGAAGTAAGACTGTCTTAATTGCCCATAGCAACCAATCAGAGCTGAGCTTTTTATTTTTCCAATGCAGTATAAGTAATGGAAGATGGACTTTGGTTGTTATGGGAAACAAAGACGGTTTTTCTATTAGACCATTTGCATGCATGAGGCCAGATGTCAGCCTTGAATTTGCCCAACTACATGCTGTTCTGTATTTTTATAGGGTGCAGATTTGTCCCAGGTATTTTGTACCAAAGATGCAGCAACTGTGATTAAGTCATACAGTCCAGAGCTGATTGTACATCCAGTTCTGTAAGTGGTCCTTTTTAATTAGTACTACGGAAAGGGTCACTAAGTAAAATTAATATGTTCGCTGTACATTGTGTATGATATTCACAGTGATCATCCCAATGCGTTACACGAGATAGAAAAATGGCTTCCAAGACTACACACTCTAGTAATAGGACCGGGATTGGGACGAAATGATTCCATATTGGACACAGCAAAGGTAACTATGTTGTAGGTGTTGTTCTAGGTCGTGTCAGTCACGTCCATGTGTAATGCTTATGAAAACATTAATACCTGTGTTTCATTTCTAGGGTATTATTGAAAAAGCCAAAGCAAAGGGTATTCCTCTTGTTATTGATGCAGTAAGTATGTGGCTTTGACTGAGGGTTTTACTGTATTTCACTTGGCACTAAACAGATTTCGCCTTTTATATTTTAGGATGGACTTTGGCTTATTGCCCAGCAACCATCTGTTATTCAAGGTTATCAGAGGGCTGTTCTTACCCCAAATTTCATGGAGTTCAGTCGGCTGTATGAAGCTGTGGTAAATATATATTCAGAGTGACCAGGCTCTTTCATGAATGTAAAAGTGGGAAAAATTAGCCCCATAACACCTCGGTTTTCAAATTTTAGATTTTATGTGGTACTAAGCCAAATTTGATTGTAAAGCTAAAAAAAAGTGTGACAGGTTATTTTTTCACACGGCGTAATTGCGGGGTTTTAGGGTACCCCCCCGCAATTTACCCCCGTGCTTGGGAGTCCGCTGATGGGCCGTACCCCCGGACCTGGGGGGGGGGGGGGGGCATTCTCCCGCCCCATAGACGTCATACTTGGGGCCTTATTCCCGAAAAAAAGGTTAATTAAAATGTCGCTTTTTAAAATTCCATATTCCAGGGGGGTTTCCCCCAAAATCGGGGAAAAATCCGGGCTTGAAAATCGTTTTTTTGAATTTAAAACTGTTTTAAAACCCAGACTGTCGCCTTTTTTACTTTGATTTAAATAAAAAAATTCCATGCTAAGTCCACACTGCTCGGTTTTTTCCGCCAGTTTTTTTTGACACCATCCGTTCCTAAAACAAAAAACATGTACTGTTTTACGTTTTAGGAACCCCGAGGTGTACACTTCCCCGAAAACCGGACAAAGGAAAATGAACATGAAGTGGTTGAGGGGGACGGCGAATCCCAACAGAACCGACCCTCAAAACCACATATAAGATGTCAAAATACCGACCAGAATCTTTCAATCGGTATTTTAACATTCAGTGTGGAGGCGCCCTTAGGCCTGGTTCAAATCTGCGTTAGAGGTTCCATTTGGATGCAGCATTGTTTTGTATTTTCTTTCATTTTTCTGTTAAAATGATGGACCCCATAGTCTATGACCCCATGCCGTCGACCCAGTAGACCCACATCGCTCGAAACAGAGGTTAGTAAAAAAGCCTACCCCAAAAAAATTTGGGAAATAAAAAGGATAAAAATTCTTTCCCTCAATTGGACCAAATAAAAATTATACTTCAAAAAAAATAGCCTTCGGGTCCCATGTTAGAAAAAAATTGTAAAAAAAAAGGATTAAGAAATTGTTTGTTTAAAAATCTTTTTTTAAAAGCTTTTTTTCATACTTTTAAACATAACGAAACCTCTACAAACTTGGTATTAACTGAATCCCGTCGACCTGAAATATAATAACAAACATTTTAAAAAAAAGTGACACATAAAAATAAACCCTGAAAAAAAATGGCGCAATTATGGAGGGTTTTTTTTTTGTAATTTTCCATCACACGCACAATTTGTTGGGAGCAGGATGGGTGTTCCCAGACATAAATTTATGGGTTTAAAAAAATTTTTGGAAAAAACCTTTGGGCACCCTTAAGGGTATGGGGTTTTGGTCTCCCTCCCCCAAATTGGTAAAAAAAACAAGCCCCCTTAACCCCCAAAAATTATTTTTTCCCTTTAAAAAAACATTTTTGGGGGTAGGGGCCCCCCCCCTTTTTTTCCCCCCTTTTTGGTTTGGGAAAGGGAATGGTTAACAGGAAAATTGGGGAAAACAAAATTTCTTGAAAAAAATTTTTTTTTTTTTTAAATGAACTAAATGAGAAACCCTCAAATTTAGAATGCCCCAGTCCAAACGTTAATGTTCCAGTATTTTTTAAAAAAATTGCTGACCTCAAAACAAGGAGCTTAATGGAAAAATTCCCAACGGGTGTTTGAATATGTAACGTCAATAAATTTGGGGGAAAATTTAAATTTGGGATTTAAACAGTCCTGCTCATCATGCTGTTCATGAGACCCAGACAACACTTTACTATTGATCAACAGTACTTCGAATTTAGAAGCTTCAAGCAGGATGCTCTCAGATGGAAGCGGCCACTGAGATTAGTGTCACATAGTCATTAGCAGGTTGCAACAGAGCTACAGAGAGACAAAGAAGTGAACGTCTAATTTAGTTCATTCAAAAATAATTTTGAGAAATGTTCTGTCCATCCTGAAATTTCAACCAAATATCCCTAACTTTTTTGTGAATAGTGTATGTCATTAACGGAAAAAAAAATTTACGCTCTGGGAAGGAAAAATTAAAAGGGGGTTCACCTTAAAATGGTAAATTTACATTTCAGTCTATAAAAACTTTTTTAAAAGTTTTTTCATTACATTAGATGCAATTTAAACATAAATTAAACGGGACATACATTCGTACATTTGGTTATAAGAGTGGAAATTCCACCGGGGCTCAAGTGTGACAAAAAATTTCCGGGAAATTAATTTTGTCTGCTTAGGACTTTTTGGGGAGTTACACTGCGTGTTGACCCGTTTTGGGGCTACTTTTTTGATGGGGTTTTTGGATCTGAGTTTGGGCCCAAAAACTGACCCCAAACAGCAACTAAAAATTGCAGTGTGGTTAATGATTTTCAATGAAAACTCGTTCAGGGAGGGGTTTTTACATGCTCTTTTTCGGATCCGGAAAAAAAAATTGTCTGTCAATTTTTGATCCTTTAGCCCCACAGCAGACGCCCTTTTTAAAAAATATGGGGTTCGTTTCTGCTGATAAATGATCCAAAACACCCTTTTTGGGATGTGATTTACGCAGTGTTTTTTAATTGTTTTCGGGCAAAACTGGATCCAACCGTGGGTTGGAACATGCCCTTAGAGAGAATTTGTGGTTCGCTTCAAGAACCTGCTCATCAGGAGCCTCCAATATAAAAGGGAATGTTTTTGGGGGATTTCCAACCCTTCTATTCCAACAGCTTTTTAAACGTGTTACAGAAAAAAGGGATCCGCAATGAAAAAAACCCCAAGACTAAAAACATTAAACCACTAACCGGTGAAGCAAAAACTTTTTTTAAATTAACGCAAAATTTTTTTATTGCTTGGGTCTGTTTTATTCTGCATTTTAAAACTTAAAAAAATAAAAAAAAATATTTTTATTTTCCCTTTTTTTTAAACCAAAAATAAAAAAAAAATGTATGTTGGGTATAATAATTTTTTTTTCTTCAATTTAAAAAGTTTCTTTAACTGGGTTTTTATATGCTGGCAAGAGTGTTTTTTTTGGGAAATTTTTGGGTTTAAAATTGGATTAGAAAAAACTTCAATTTTTTAGTGGGGGATGGGAAAAAAAAGGCAATTTTTTTTTTCTATTTTATTTTAACATGTCCGTTTTATCATTTGGGTGGTTGTTTTTGTGGTAACGCCTTTTTATTTTTTTTTATGGTTTATTTACGTAAATTTTTTTCTTAAATGCATTTAGTTTTAGTCTCGCTAGGGGACTTCATATTAAGATCCTTTAGTATACTCTATATACCAAAGGATTTTTGCCTATAGCACAGCCCAATAGGTGACGTATATGGCAGGTCTTGGTTGCCATGACCACACACTGCAGCCTTTAACCACAGGATGCCAATGGGTGGCAGAGGGAGACTCCTCTCTGTCAAATTACTTACAGTAGATGCTGCAGTTCCTATTGTGTGACAGCTAAGGGGTTAAATGGCTAGGATCAGAGTTATCTGTTCATGGACATTAGTGCAAGCAATATTAGTTATGTGCTGTTGCATGAAACCCCAGAAAACCCCCGGGCAGCACAAATGTTGGAAAAAAAGGAAAAAATCGCTTCAGGGGGAAAAGCAATTCCAGCAAGCCTTTCGGGGCTGATGCCATAGGCGTGTTATCTACCCCATGAATTAAAAAAAAACCAAAGGGGAAAGTACTCAAAAAAACAAAAAGGGGTTTATTACTCCGGGGAAAGGCAAAACCCAGGTGCATAAAAAAGACTTGGGGCATTGAAAAACCAAAAGGGAAATTAAAGCTGTAATTTTAATTATTCCCCATCTCTCTGGGCTAAGAGGTTGGTAATTTCTAAAAACCTAAATAAACCTAATGAATTTTTAAATTCTCTTGTTAGTAAAGACTATGCCCTACCAACATACCTTTTTAAATATTTTTTTAATACTTCCCTCAAAACAGGTGCAAGGATGTTAAAAAAAAGGGGTCTCCGCACCACTCAATAATGTTATTTTCCTTTTTAAAAAATGGCGCGGGGGGCTTTTTAAGGATTTGTTGGGAACAAGCTAAAATGTTCAGCGTTTGGGTACCTTCTGAAAAAGAAAACCTATTTCCCTTTAGAAAATTCATACAAAAAGCACTTTAAAGAGCAATAAAAAATAAAAACCCTTTTCCTTTTTTCCCGTGAGGGGGAACAGTTAACACATGGAAAGGACAAGGCTCAGCAAACTGGGCAATATAACCATTGCAAAGGGAAAAGGGATCCCGATTTCAAGGTTAATTTTGGCCTTTAAAACTGTATCGAAGTTTTTGAAAAATGAAAATCCCCGGGTAATTGAGAATTTTTCAGAACAAAAGTTTTGGATTACTTCTTCTTTAGGGGGAATTCCAGACCAAGACGGGCCCACAGAAAACCTTTGTTTTTCCCCCTTTGAAATTTTCGTCTTCAAAGGGGAAAGACAACTCCCGAGGAATTTTCCCCCAAACCCTTTTATCAGAATCTGAATCCTAAACATAGCATTTTACATGACAGACCCCAAATTTTTAAGTGTTAAGGCGTTTGGGGACTAAATGGGGTCTTCCCATTTTAAATTTCTTGTGTAAAAACAAAGTTAAAACTGGGACATTCCCTGGAGAAGTTCAAAGCCCCCAATCCCCCAAAACAACCCAAAATTTTTCCTCGAAATGCCCCAATACCTGTATAAAATTTGGTTGTCTTCCTTTAACCTATTTGTCGTTACCTTTTTCTAGAAAAGTGTTCGAATTTTTCAGGGGTTTTCCATCCGTGTGGAGTGCCCCTCAAAAAAAGACTGTCCAAAAGATTGGGGCACATAAACTTTTGAGGTTCCCCCCCCCCCCCCCTCCCAAATTTCAAACCTAATGATAAAGGAAAAACAGAGAGAACAAACCGTTATGGGAAATTTTACAAAAGCATAAAAACCAGTTGATTTGGTCCTTGGGAAACTATAGGGTGCAGCATGATCACACCCTATAGTTTTAAATAGGGCTCCTGCTGTGACTTTCGGACCAAGAATTGACGTGTCAGTTCTTGGGACGGATCCGAAAGACGCAATGAGACTCGCATCGGCGATCACTTGTGTGAATGCCAATGCACGTTTCATATTTAAAGCAATGTAAATCATATTGCTATTTATTAAATACGTGTTTGGATCCATCTGTCGGAACCTAAACAGACTCAAACACGTATTTAATAAATAGCAATATGATTTACATTGCTTTAAATATGAAACGTGCATTGGCATTCACACAAGTGATCGCCGATGCGAGTCTCATTGCGTCTTTCGGATCCGTTCAAGAAATGACACGTCAATTCTTGGTCCGAAAGACGCAGCAGGAGCCCTATTTAAAACTGTCAGACCCTAAACAGACTCACACATATCTAAAAGTGTGTGTTCACACGGACCCAACATACAACTCAACATATGTGAACATACCCTTAAAAGAGAAGGTGCTCTTAAATTCTTAATTTTTCAGGGAAGACACATTTAGAAAACCATGCAGATGAGGAGATGTCACAGGTCCTCTTCAAGCCATTCTTTTATTGGAATTGTATGTAGAATGTCTTTTGGTTACAGTTCATGTCTAGGTTTTGTAGTCATCAGACTACTTACTGCTAGGAGTTTACGTTTCAAAGGGTAACTGGCACAAGTAGATAACTTAAACCATTGTATGCAGGTAACTTAATGTTTTTACTTGTGTTTCTATGGTAGCAGAGGTTAGATAAAATTGTCACTCGTTTTTAAAGTGGTAATCCTTCCACAAAAAAAAAATTATAAAATGTTAGTGTTGTTTTAAAGTCCTAATCCAGGCTATTGATACAATACTGTGAAGATGGTTTTTAGACCACAATAGAGTATGTTTCTCCTGTTGTGGACTTGATAGAGGATTTAGATTGGGGCGCCAGGAATGGAGCCAAAAGGCTTGTTCACACAGAGTTTTGCCTCTGTATGAACATTCGCTTTTACAGATGGATCTCAGGGGCGGACAGGACGGACCCAGAGACGCATCTAACAATTAGCAGTGAGTTTATCACTGCCGGCAACGAGGAACACGCAGTGGCGTTCACATGAGCGATTGCCGCTGCGTGTTTACCCTGCACCTGTCTGGTCCATCTTGCGGATGCAATTGTTTGATCGGTTCCATAAAGCGTACCCGACAGGCGCAGGGCAAACACACAGCGGCGATCTCTCATGTGAACGCCACTGCGTGTTCCTCATTGCCGGCAGTGATAATCTCACTTCTAATTGTTAGATGCATCTCTGGGTCCGTCCTGTCCGCCCCCGAGACGCATCTAAAAATCGAATGTTCATACAGAGGCAAAACTCCGTGTGAATAAGCCCTATTACTGAGTGTTTATCTGTGTCTATTGTTTTAGTTGTTCTTTATGAGAGATGGATTATTGGAACCCTAAAACATTACAAATCAAATGGTTAATAGAAGTGTTCATGACGCAGAATTGTAATTCATTTCCTTTTGTGTTTTAAGTTTTAGTATGCAATCATGAAGGTAGTAGCCGTCGTTGTGGGGGACAGGGCGATCTCTTAGCTGGTTCTCTTGGCGTCTTGGTGCACTGGGCATTTCTTGCTGGACCAGAGAAGATAAATGGGTATGTTATATTTAACGTATTTTCCCTTCTAACCAATCTAAACTTGATGGACGTGTCTTTTTTTTTTTTTCCAACCCTACTAACTATGGAACTGATAATTAGTTTTACTATATTTCACTGATTTTAAGTTATTTAAAGGATTGCTGTAGTTTTTATAGCTTTTTTTGAGAGAGATTACCTTTCAGCATTTCAGTAAGAATTGATCATCTAGGATCTACCTAGTCCCAGTGTTTGTTTTGTGGATTTTTTACTGTGCTTTTTTGTAAAAACTCTCAACAAGCATTTGCATGATCTGTGCAATATTGACCAAGTTCTTCCACCATATATATTCTTACCTAATTTAGAGCTGTAAATTGGGCCACCCCAGTGTTTCAACTGTTAATATTACCACTTTGTAGACACTTCCCATATTGGTCCAGATTTTGATCCAAATGCTGTATCATTCATTTTTTATTTTCAAGCGTGGGTGTGTACATTTCATAGCGCTGCACACTGACAAACTCGTTGAACCCCCTCGCATTGCGAGGATTCTTAGTTTACATCAATCACTAGGCTTTAGCCTAGTGTCAGGAGGAGGCAGACATGACATCCCATCCATCTGCAGGTCAAACTGTGAAATCTGAATCTTGTTTTAAGGTCTCTGCAGGACTCTCCATTTGAGTCAATGCATGAGGTTCCTCTCGGCTTGCTTTCTTGGAAGGAAGCCTTTCTGATGGCGATTAGTTCGTCAGCTGTCTGGACTCCTATACAAATTCCCCTTTCTGGTCCTCGACAAGGTGGTCCTGCGTCCTATTCCATTCTTTCTTCTGAAGCTGGTGTGTTTTTTTTTTTTTTTTTTACATCCGCTTCAATGAAGAGCTTGACCTTCCCTAATTTTTTTCTTTCCCTCCTTGGGGGCATTCCATTCACTAACTGGTTGTAGTCAGGGCTATCTGGATATATCTTGCCACTACTAAGTGATTTATGTAACACAAAACACAACATCCCGACCTGTTAAGTGTCATTCTGGAGGTGGCACAATTTTGTATCAGACATATCAGGGCAGATTTACTAGTCCTGTCTAATACAGTGGAAACGTGACCTACACAACATGTGGCCTGCCAAAGGATTTCTACCCACAAACAGATGGGGCTTGTGTAAATCCTGCCCCAAAAAAGGCAATCCTTGGCTGTTTTAGCCCCCACTTCCTGTCGAGTTGGTCTGGGCTGTCTAAAAATGTTCCAGATTATTACTGTGGCACATGCTGTTTTATCAATCTGGTGTATGTTTAGACACTTTTGGCATAACGTGTTGCACATTAGCTAGGCACCTCTTTGTTAGATGTAAGGTATGTACGCCAGTATTTTGGTGCAAATAACCATAGTAAGGATGCGAACACATGGTGTGGGCACGACCTATGGCATCATACAGATTTTCAATTTAGTCTGAGTGGCAGCAAGGATTTGCTGGTAAACACCGGCAAAATCGTGCAGCAATTAACCTATCACCTTCAGGCAAACCTCATGAAGTAACAGGAGACTAAACTACAAACCCTTTCTCAAATAAGCTTCATTAGGAAAACCAAAGCATTTCACCTGTATTTCAGTTTTTAAAAAAGCGCTGGCCCTTTAAGACAGCTCTGAAGTTGGGCCAAGTAGGCACCTGACAGCTTGATGGATGACTGTGATGACAGTTGTAGGCTCCTGAGCTGGGAGAGTCCACAGTGCAGGGGGGAGCCTGAAAATCCTCATGTGCACAGTAGCATTGTAATACAGATTCCTGTGTGCTATAGAGGAGGAGGCTTATAGGGGTTTTGCCACGATGTAATGTTGACGTGGGATCCTCTAAAATGGGTATTTAATCACACTTCTAAATATATGTGATTAAAACAAATTGCAGCCTGAGAGAGCTACAGGCTGCCTTACCTGCCCTTAGTTACTTAAAAGCTTGCATTAGATACGACCAGCCGCAGAGAACACTTCTTATCTGATGAAGGGAGCTGAAGAAGCTTTCAAGGCACTGGGTAGAAATATTTTGACTTTTGTATATAGAATCCACTAGTTGTAGTGTGATTATTTGAGTGAACATTTCACAAGATCCGTTATGCATGGCTCTGTTCCTCTCCCTCTCTCTCTTCCTCTCCCCCCAGTGTGGCTTTGTTTACATTTGTTTCTTAGCAGATGAGGCACGTCCTGGCAAAACCCCTGGCAAAAAGTAAATTTTTTCATTTTCAAAAAACGACTGACATCTCCCATAGACTTCTATTGTAAAAACCTCCTGCTGTCTACACTGAGCTTCTTTTTACTGCTTGTTTTTTTACTGGTCGTCTTTTGTAACATGGGCAGAAAATTTACTATAGAAGTCTATTTAAAGCACCGGACTTTTTTTGGCGCGATTTTTCAATGAAAACCCACCCAGGAGATTCGTCCCTCCTATAGTGGGTGTTACAGTTTATACTTTTTTCAATTCTGCATACAAGTGTTTGATATGTCCTCGTTCGTACCGTTTGTAATAAAGTGATCATGTTTTTGTCGCTAACCTTTTTTTTGCGCAATTCAAGATTTTTGCTCTAATGACGCTAAATATACGGTTTTTTTAAGGATTTTGGCACTATAATCCTTATCTTGGAAGTTTTTGTTGCTAATAAAGTTCTCGCTTGTGACGCTAAAAATAAGTTTTTTTTTTTACGGATTTTGGCACTATTAAAGCTATCTCCCTTTTGTTGATAAAAATACTTTTTTCGGATTTTGGCGCTATTAAAGTTCTTGCTTTTGTTGCTAAAAATACTTTGTTTTTGGCGCTAAAACACTTTTTTACGGATTTTGGCACTAAAATATTTTTTTTTTTTACACATTTTGAAATTCATCTTGCTTTTGTTGGCAAAAATACACAATTTTTTTTACGGATTTTAGCACCAAAATCCACATAAATTTCTCGCTTTTATCACTAAAAATACGTTTTTTGACGCTAAAATACTTTTTTTTTTTTTTTTTTTTTTTTTTACGGATTGTAATACTTATATACTTTTTTTTTTTTTCCCCACATATTTTGGCGCTATTAAAGTTCTCGCTTTTATCGCTAAAAATCCTTTTTTCTTACATATTTAGGAGATAAATTTATTAGCGGCAAAATCCGTAAAAAGCCGAATTTTTAGCAGCAAAAGCGAGATAACCGTAGCACCAAAATCCATAAAAAAACATTTTTATTGACAAGTGAGAACTTTTATTAGCGGCAAAATCCGTAAACCCCGTATTTTTAGCGACAAAAGCGAGAACTCCTATTAGCGCCAAAATCAGTAAATAAAAGTATTGTAGTGCCGAAATCCGTAAGAAAACAGATTTTTAGCGGAAAAAGTGACATAACTTTATTAGTGCCAAAATCCATAAAATGACTACAAGATTACATATAAATGCAATAATGTGCTTTCCATCCCCTTTTATAGGGTGGAGTTACATCCAGTGGCTTAATTTATGCATACATTGAAAACCAGACTTGAAGACAAGCAAATAACGCGGGTAAAAGCTGCGGCAAAAAATAAACTGCCGTTTTTTCAGCTGCTTTTGACAGGCAGTGGACAGAAAACACAGTTTTTAGTATTTGCCTTTCAGGTCGTTTTTTGTCCACTGCAGTGTAGACATAGCCTTAGGCGATGTTCACACGGCTGAAACGCACCTTAATTGCGGGATGGATTTCGCCCGCAATTACGGCGTGTGGGCGGGGCGGCAGCTCGCCGGCCCCTTAAACATGCCTTATCAACAGCGCGTATCCCTCCGGGATAATGTGCATGTCACTTTCTCCAATACGCCAAGCGGGGAGGAGAGACGGAATCCATAGTTCTCTGAGAACTGTGGATTACCGTAATGCCTGGCACGGATTTCAGCCGTACTGCAGCGCAGTAAGGCGCGCAATACGGCTGAAATCAGTGCCAGAAATAAGCCGTGTGAACGAGGCCTTAGTGTGCTGTGCCTGCTGTACTGTAGGTAGTGAGACTCAGATGACCCTATACAAGCAGCTATGCCCTCAGCTCCCCCTGCACAGTTGGTATCTCCCAACAGATTGATAAGGATCTCCTGAGTTACAAAGTGAAAGTAAAACCTGTTCCACTGTAAAACTGAGGGAAACCCTCTGGATTGCTACTGACATGTATTTGAGAAAAGTCTTATTTCATTTTCTATCAATTTTTGTGTGTTTGTGTGGAGGTGATAGGTACTCTTTAATGACCAGCGCGTTTCTTTAGTTTTTGCCTTCTTGCATTTCAACAGTAGTAACTTTTTTTTATTTTTTCAATGATGTGGTTGAATGAGGCCTTGTTTTATGTGGGAGAAAGTATACTTTTTGGGGGCATAGTTTGAGTTCACATATAAATAGCAGAATTTTATTTATTTTTTTTACACCATTCACATTTCACACTAAATGTGTTAGATTAGTTCTACAGGTTATTATGGTCATGTGGACACCTAATGTCGGGGGGGGGGGAGGAGTTGGTGTGTGTAATGTAGACACAATTTATTTTTTTCTACTTTTTTTTTTTTTTTTTTTTTTTTAATCATCCCATGAAGGGATAACTATATTTCACTTTTTTTTTTTTCTTCTTAGTAATGTATTACTATGAATATGCTGTGTCATAGTACTGCAGTCAGGGCAGCACACAGTCTGCTCTGACTGCAATCTTGTTATACAGACAGCGCTGGGGCTACTCTAGGTCCCCAGGGCTGACTGTACAGTTCCCCGGGCTCTATCAGGTCACCAGAAGTCCCAATCACCCGAGGGAGCAGGGGAATCCGCTTTGATTATGCTGCGGTAACGGACTGTAGCAATGAAAGGAGTTGGAGTGGCGGTTTCTTTGGCTTTCCGGGGATTGCAGCGACTACTCTAGGAACTGAGCTGGTAAGTACAGCTCTCTTAGCACGGCTGCGGCCCGTAAAACCCATATTCTGCAGAGACGCCAAAAGTCCCTGGTCCAGGGTGCCACAGTGGTTCTCCACCACACACTACCCTAATGCCATGTCCCCACGGCACGGGATTTCGGCCGGTATTTTAGCTGGTTTGCGGTTTTTCAGACCGCCTGAAAAACCGGCCGAAAATGAGCACAATGGTGCTCTATGGAAAACCCTTGCAGCAGTTCCCACTGCACGGGTTTTCCACCCGGCGGTTTTGTCACCGGCGGCAAAACATTGAACATGCACTATCTTCCGTCCGGTTTCCGAACGGAAGATGTGCTGCTCAATTGGAGGGGGGAGGGCTGTTCTCCGCTCATCGCAGAGAAAAGCCGACTCCCCCGCCCCCGTAGCCATGGGGACGGGCGCAAAACAGGACAAATACCGGCCGGCAAACCGACCAGTATTTGTCCTGTGCCGTGTGAACGCGCCCTAAATGTACCCCAGTGTCAATCAACAGTTTTGTGTTTTAAAACAAGTTGTACATTTTAATGAATATGCAAAACATTTCAGTTAACACCTCACAAGACATAAAAAAAAATTAAATATAGCACAAACTTGTATATAAATATGCTCCAGAATCTGGTGATCACGATTTCTGTCATTTTACCTGTTGTTGTTCTTGTATGTGTCCAGACTGGTAAGACGAACAGATGTATTTTAACATGATTTGTATTCTGTTGCAGTCAAAATCCTTTTGTGGTGGCAGCGTTTGGAGCCTGTTCTCTTACACGGCAGTGCAATCATCAAGCATTTCAGAAATACGGACGTTCAATGACCACTACCGACATGATTTCAGAAGTTGGAACAGCTTTTAACAAGCTTTTTGAAACCTGATCCAGCATCTTGTGAACAATTGACTGCTTTATTCATAGGTCTAACACTAGAATGCACAAAAGAGACTTGTCCCTGTGCAGTAGCTGAGTGGAAAACATGCAACACTGTATTCTCCTTTTTCCTGTGGGTAGAGGGTCACAAACACGTTTAAGGATGCCAGGTTTTTGTTTAACCCTTTACCAAAAAAAGCACTGAATTGCAGGGCAGAAGAGGAGGTACTCACTTAACTGAACTAGATGTGAAACCTTAAACTATAGTATAGCGTTTAACCAGGTATCAGTTCTCTGAACGGTGATCATGAGCTTGATAGAAATCGCTATCCAGTGACTCCTGCTCACCCTTGGTGATAAGTGCCTGCAATTAGGATTCATTTGTCTCTACTTTGTAATTTCAAATTTGAGTCATTTGAAATATTGTTGGAGCTTCTAATGCATTGTTCTTAATGTACATCATAGTTTGTATGCAATTTTAGAAAATATTCACAGGAAAGTAGAATAATTTATCCAAGCAAAAGCTCTATGGTCCTAAATTAATTTGGCATTTTACTTATGAACAAACTCTGTTCTAGGTAATATTTTGTTCTTAAAGTAAAATAAATATTCTGTCATTTTTGGACTGTTTTTTTTTATTTCATGAGAACTTATTGATTTACTGTATAAGACCATAAAGGAGTAATGGCTTATTTTGGGATGTTATGTACCACATACATGCTAGCAGGTAAAGAGTGGTGTCAAAAAAAGGAAAATTAAACCTTTTACATTTTCATATGAAAATGCAAAGATCTTTAAAAACTAAATCCTTTCATTCATATCGGAATGCAAAGCTCAATTATATATACATATGATTTTTGACACTAAGGGCGCGTTCCCACTGCACAGGACAAATACCGGCTGGTTTGCCGGCTGGTATACGTCCTGTTTTGCGGCCGTCCCCACGGCCGTGGGGGGGACGGCTTTTCTCTGCGATGAGCGGAGAAAATCCCTCCCCCTTCACATTGGCTTGCACAGATTCCGTCCGGAAACCGGACAGAAGATTGTGCTTGCTCGAAGTTTTGCGGCCAGACCACGAGCAGAAAAACCGCCCGACGGAAAACCTGTGCAGTGGGGACTGCTGCACGGGTTTTCCATAGAGCACCATTGTGCTCATTTTCGGCCGGTTTTTCAGGCGGTCTGAAAAACCGTCCAAAAACCCGTGCAGTGGGGACATGCCCTAAAAGGACGCCACTAATAAGGTGGCTATGCAACTGACCAGATAGAGCTGCAAAGGAGCTAAATAGTTTGAATGGGTGTGTTTACACCATGGTGGTTGTACAGGGTGACTTAAAAGTCCCAGGACACCCTTTTGTTTCAGAAACGAGAGGAAAAATATCTGGATACTCGGCCCTCTCGCCTATCTTTTAGGCTATGTCTGGAACATGGCTGACATCTTGAAAGCTGCTGCAAACACCATCCACACTGCATCGTGGAGGCTTGTGACAGTATTTCTCCAGAGATTCTCATGCAGATTCATAACGCTTGGATCCAGCATCAGGGATAACACATTGATGCACAGCTATTTGATGTGTTCAAAGGGAATATTCCCGGTTGCTGTTGCTACTTTCTGTGTTAACTATTGAACCACAAGAGATATTGCAATTCTGGTTGTGGCAATTGATTTCTGAAATAAATCTGGTCTTCATTGATATGCTACATGAGCAGCTTCCCGTTGGAAAAAACTTGCCTGCAATTCAATATGGCTGCTTTCAAGATGGCAGTCATGTTCCGGACATAGCCTAAAGTAAAGGCCCCCAAATCCATTACTTGCTGGGTATTCAGATGTCATTTTCCCTTTAATTTCTGAAATAAGGGTGTCCTGGGACCTTTGACTCGCCCTGTACTTTTGCTACATGCAATTTTACCTCAGCTTGCTGTAAATCCACAAACAACATAGGCAAAGTTCAGTAAAACTGCATGCATTTTTTGCCCCCCTAATATCTAGTGCCTTCTTTCAGAGGCTGCATACCTGATAAAGGATATTGGTAAACCAGATTCCTTTCAATAATGGAGAAAGACTGTGGTAGATGGGTATTTTAGGGGTTGGCTAAGGCCGTGTTCACACGGCTTATTCCCGACGGATTTGTGCGCCGGAGTGTGAGCACAAATCCGCCGTGAATACGGGGCGGGGCCGGAGCGCGGCGGGGGCGCCGCTCCCGGCCCCATAGACAATGCATTGTTTACGGCGCGTCCGCGCCGTAAATAATGTGCATGTCACTTTCTCCCCCCGCGGCGGATTTGCCGAGCGGGGAGGAGCGACGGAATCCACTGTTCTCTATGAGAGCAGTGGATTACCGTAATGACTCCAACGGATTGGCGCCATATTGAAACGCAAATCCGGCGCGGAATACGGCGCCAATCCGTCGGCAAATAAGCCGTGTGAACGGGCCCTAAGGGGAAAAGATTTGGATGTAGTCCTTCAGGGGTGGTTGTTGTGTCCATGAAGAAAATTACTTTCTTCCTTCTGCAGGTTACGTGATGTAATTACCTATGTGGCAATAGTACAGAAAATTGCTAGTTCTATCTACAAACTTCTGTTTTTTTTTGTTCTTAAAGAAGTACTGTGATATTTTAAAATGACCTATTTTCCATTAGAAATCAGATAAATTTGCATCCTATCCTTTCATGTAAAGTCACGGGGGCAAAAATCATATGGATCAAAATTCACACCTGTTAATACTATATACAAAAATGGCCACATGAGAATTAGTGGGAAATGTGTGTGTGTATGTGTGTGTGTATATATATTTTTTTATATTTTATATATATATATTATATATATTTATATATTTTATATTTTTTAAAATATTTATTTTTTTATTTTTTTTTCATATTTCTTACAAATCAGTCCCTTCTACCAATCTGTCCCATTATGTTCTTCTGCTACTGACCTTAGCAGTGATGTTAAAAGTCCAGGATATCTTGTTGAAAATGTAGCTTTGCGCCTTTGAGTCAGGTTCTATGTTCTTGTTGCGCTTACCAAGAAGAACATCAAGAATCTGGACTCTGAGGGATTTCATTCAGCTCATTATACCAAGCTCTTCACCCGTTTCCACCCTCCAATTGTCATGGAAGCCCAAACAGTTCAAAAGTGCATTTACTAGTCAATTCCTTGCACTTCAGGATCATTTTTATTTCTCTGTGGTCTGCTCTAGACTTTTCCCCTACCCTAATGGCAGAAGAGGTATCTTAAAGATACATACAGGCTGTTTCCTCCAGCTAGAGTTATGACAAATTGTTTTGTAAGATCCAAGTTGATGTGCAGTGGTGATCTTAACATTGGGTAGTGGTACAGCACTGGTTCGCTGCTGCCTCACCAGCAAACATAGCAGGAAAATGTAATTAAACCACCTTGGAGACACATCTGGAAAGCTGTTTTGAAGTGTTCTGTAATCAAGCAGCCATAATAATTTGTGACTTATTTCAGCTTATTCCTGACTTTCAGAACAAAAATATGCAGGTTTGTCTGCTTTCTTACTGAAGAAAGGGACATTTCAAAACTTAATTGTGCTATTCCAAGAGTGAAGTTCATAGGTGGAAGAGGGTTATTGGTATTTATCTATCTATACTTTTGAGACCATAAGCAATTATGAAACACCACTACCTCTCTGTAAACATAGTAAGTGAGTGGGGGGGGGGGGGCTACAACGCATCATTCTACAATCCCACAATGTGGGAGTTATTGCATCTTTGGGGACAATTACCAAGTTTTTTTTTTTGTTTTTTTTTTTTATTTTTTGTTGTGTTTTGTTTTTTTTTTAAATATTCCTATGCCAACTAATGTCAATGATAAGTTAGAGAATTTAAGATTTTTTCAGCTCCATTGCAGATCTAGCCTAATTCTTAGAGGTAATCTGTCATAGGCTGAGGGCAGGTTAAAGGGGTTTTGCCACAATCTCATTTCATAGCTCCTGCAGCCATCTCTTCAGCTCTGTGTGCTCAGTAGGGGGCATGTGTGATTTGTTTAAATTACATATCATGTGACCCCGCAGGATGACATCACCAGGCCTTTCCTCTCTGTAGTGAAAGAAAGGTCTGTTTTATATAAAGCATTTTGAGTAGCTGAGAGGTAAAGCTACATCTAGCTATGTCAAGGCACAAGGGTCCTAGCTTCACATCCCTGCAGGAACCAAACCTGTGGATTTTATTTCTCTATCAATGCACAGACCTCATTGAGGTTTCTTTTTTATTTATTTGCAATGTTTGACTAATTACTCCTGTCCTCTGTACTCCTTAGTAGAGTGACAGCACCTGAGGTTTGAACACTCAGTAGGTGCCTGAGAAGAGAGGTGATGTCTGACCAGGACTGAGGAGCTCCTAGACCTGGTTGTATACCCAGGAGACTAGCTGTAAACAATGGATCACTAAAGGAGCAGCTAAAACGGTCCAGAATTTTTTTTTATTAATAATAAATGGTGAAAATGTTTATTTCATTTACAAGCTTCCCATGTCAACTTTACTTTGTGGCAAAACCCCTTTAGGCTATGTCTACACTGCAGTGGACAAAAAACGACCTGAAAACGAATTACTAAAAACGTTCATGAAACTGAGTTTTTTTTTCCACTGCCTGTCAAAAGAAGCTGAAAAAACGGCCGTTTTTTGGAGCGTCTTTGTTCTGCTTTTTAATGTATGTACAAATTAAGCCATTGGATATAAACTACACCCTACAGGCGGAGTTTACATGTTAAGTAGTCACTTCCTTTAGATCACTGTAGCCATTGTGATCACATTGTCCTTTGTGTGCTGCTGCTGCGTGCTACTGCTTTATTAAATTTTGCACCAGATTATTGCACCAAAATCCACAAAAATCCACATTATCTTTCCATACAGCAAGATCACTGTATTAGCATCAAACTCTGTAAAGAAAAGGATTGTAGCGCAAATTCCCCAAAAATGCATTATTGCGCCATATTCCGTAAAAAAAAAATATTTTTAGTGTCAGAAGCGTGATCAGTTTATTAGTGCCAAAATTTTTAAAGATATTGAACTAAGCCCCAAATCCGTCAAAAAACGGATTCTGGCGCCGAAATCCGTAAAAAATTTATTTATTTGCGTCAAAAGCTAGATCACTTTATTAGCGCCAAAATCTGTAAAGATACGGATTTTTGCCCCAAAAGCCATAAAAAATGGATTCTTGTGCCAAAATCCGTAAAAAAACTTATTTTTGGCCTCAGAAGCGAGAAAACGTTATTAGTGGCAAAATCAGTAAAAAAAAAATTATTTTGGTGTGAAAAATCGTAAAAAAAACGGATTTTTGCGCCAAAATCCGTAAAAAAACTTATTTTTGGCGTCAGAGGCGAGAAAACGTTGGCGCCAAAATCTGTAAAAAAAAAATTATTGTAGTGCCAAAATCCGTAAAAAAACGTATTCTGGCGGCAAAATCCGTAAAAAACGTATTCTGGCGGCAAAATCCGTAAAAAACGTATTCTGGCGGCAAAATCCGTAAAAAAACGTATTTTCAGCGTCAGTAGCGAGATATCTTTATTAGCGCCAAAATAGGTTTAGAAAAGGATTTTAGCATTAAAATCTGTAAAAAAAAAAATTAAAAAAAAAATGTATTTTTAGCGAAAATAATATGAATTGCTCAAAATCGTTAGCGACAAAAGCATGATCATTTGATTACAAAAGGTACAAAAAAGGACACATCAGACACTTGTATGCAGATTTGATAAATTGTAACCTTTATCAACACCCACTATAGGTGGGACTTGGGTCCTGGGAGGGTTTTCATTGAAAAATCGCGGCAAAAAATGCGCCAAAAGACGTCCGGCGCTTTACATAGACTCCTGTAGTAAATTTTCTGCCCTGTTCTGGCATTTTTTAGAGCATGTTGCAAAATACGACCAGTGAAAAAAACGAGCAGAAAAAAGCTCAGTGTAGACAGCAGGACGTTTTTACATTAGAAGTCTATGGGAGATGATTACAGTCGTTTTTCCAGCGTTTTTAGAAAACGAAAAATGCTGAAAAAACTGATGTTTTTCTGTGCAGTGTAGACAGAGCCTTACAGTAATGAGCCACCTTGTTTACACAGGGCTGTATGTTATGCTGTCAAGAACTGAAGTTCTCTAAAAATTGTCGCTGATCTCTTCATTGTGCAGCCGGGGGGTGGTAGAGATGAGGTCGGTGTATGCATGGAAAGCCACTTCCCCCTACCACCACTTGATGGTTTTCTACCCCTGCTTGTGAATAGAGAAAACACTATTCCATAAATTTAGAGGCGATGCTAGGGTCCCAAAACATACGTGCCCTTTGTGTAAAGTTTTTCTCAGTCGAGCTGGGTTCACACAGCATTTTTCATTTGTGCCATGTATTTTGAGAAAAAAAAAACTTATGTTCCTGTCACTAATTTTCTGCATATTCTACACTGATCCTGTCCATCACTGTAGCAGTCACTGTACAAGGTAAATCGGCACTGACAAATTTGCATTTTCAAAAGCACTTGCCTCCATATGAGAGTATAATTAAAACCTTATCAATAAGAGTCGTCTAAATGTACACCGATCCATGGAGCATATACCATATAAATGATTGTTACTAAAAAAAAAAAAAACTCCAACACTATCACAATCCAAAACTATTACTACTTAAGGATCAAATAATACTGCCAGACCCTGACCAAATGTGACCACAACATGTGACCATCACTTCCCCTTCTCTTCTCTATTCGGCCCAGACCACCAAGATGACTTCTGCAGGCATGTTTGCGGCTCATCGGAGTTCTCCGCTAACCAGGGCACGCTCGCTCTCTGCTCCGTGGAAATCCTCAGCTGTTTGTGTGTTCAACAGACACACATACGGCTGAAAAGACCATCGGCACTCCAGGGCCATTGCAGCAGCCTGGAGCCCGCCGAGTTTCGGGCACAGGCAGTTTTAGCCAGAGCTTGTGTCCACAATTAAAACTGCCTAGCACCTCCCCCACAAAAAATATTAACAGGTCACACCAAAACATACGAAATGATGTGCCTTGTAACATATGTCACAAAGATAAAACATAACCTTTATTACAAACGATAGTATAAGACTCCCTACACTTGCCCTATTACTGGGACTAATCCTACCTAACACATAGAGTGACTGCCCTAATAAGGGTGACCCCGACAGGAACCTAGCCTTAATTTGTTCCCTTCTGTCTCCCTGTACTCAAGGGTACCCATGAACTGATATCATGGAGTGTTAGAAATACTGAAGACGGCACTAGGAGAGTTGCCATATCCAGACCACCATACACACGAGGCAGTGTGCATTGTATATTAGCCCAGGTATATGCTATTACGTGTTAGAAATACTGACACAAAGGGTGAGAGAAACAAACATATAAGTTGGCATATATAGCATCAATAGGCCAAGTTAAGTGTGGCAAAAACCCCACAACATGCACCTATATATACACACTATCCACAAAAAGATAGGGATTGGGGGGGGGAGGGTGTGGCTGAATATGGCGGCGTGAGGACGCATGATTTAGAGCGTCTCTTCATCAGCGCAATTATCCTGCTGGAATAACAGCCTTCAAGATGGGCAAAGCGACTAAAAAACAAACCTGCTTCTCATCCTCCTTCTCCGCAGCAGGGAATCGGAGCCTTCTTCACCCGCTCGGCTGCTGCGGCCGGGGCCGGAGATGCGAGCGCAGCTGTCTCCCGTGGCTGCGCTTCCAAGAGTTCCGGCACTTCCTCCGCAGCCCGCGCAGCAACCCCGACGCCAGACGCGATCTCCCCGTCAGTTGCGGGCACCCGCGCTTCATCCCGGTCGGCGGACCCGCTTGTTCCCGTAGGCCTGAGGGCTGAAGATGCTCCCTGTGGCTCCCCCCGTGGAAGGACCCGGCGGCCATCTTCTGGAGCGGGTAGGAATCTCTGCAGGTCCCTTAACCTCTCCAGAAAAGAAAAGTCCCTCTGAGGGCTGGGTGTGTACCTCACAGGCCCAATCTGCTCCCAGGCCCTTATCTCTTCCTCTGGACATCTGCAGGAGTCCGGCTGCAAAACAGAGGGGGCCTGAGGAAACAGCCATTCCACCTCCTGGCTCCTCACAATTAACCCCTTCCGTACCATGTGCACAGCAAAGGGATATTTATCTACCTGATACAGCCCTCTCTCCGCTGGCTCTGGGGGCACTAGCCCAGTCTCCCCCTCAGCTGCCACAAAATGGCACCCAGCAGCATCTAATAGGGTTGGAGAGCACTACCCCCCAACCAGGGGCCTCATCACTTCAAGTAGGCAACCTGACACCTAGGCCACCAGCTCAGGGT